>WTSP01016738.1:0-17804 GCA_025331215.1 Actenoides lindsayi | reverse complement strand
ACCCCAACTCTCTCAGTCTGTCCTCACAGGAGAGGTGCTCCAGCCCTCTGATCATCCTCATGGCCCTTCTCTGGACATGTTCCAGCACATCCATACCCTTCCTGTATCCTTCACATATGCACTGTTCCAAAAGAAACCAACATTTCCCAAAGATTAGTATTTAGATTCATGGCTAATATTGTCTGAAGTTATCTTAACCCACCTGCCAGGCAATTTAAGACAGGCATCAGAATATAATCCTGACAGAGCTGCCCCTTTCCTTCAACTGACTGAGAGATCCCACAGACAAGAGTCGCAGGAAGCATCCTTTAGTTTCTTCTCTGAGAGCATGACAGATGTCCACATAAAATATTTTGTCCACAGACTTAAGCAATGATGTTGCTATTAAACACGTCTCAGAACTTCACCTATTTGATCACCTTATCTAGAAAATCTGTACTAGGCACGCATATCTTTTTCATATCACAAAAAATAAACATGGGGGGATTATTCACAGCATGTGATGTGAAATATTTCCTCATTAACATAAAAAAATTCTCTTATGTACAGTAAGGAAAACCACTGAACTTATTTTTTAGCAACTGGAGGCAGCATTTGAATAAACATCCTTCATGTGAGCTCAAAGTCTGCTTCCCAATGCCTGGGCTTCCACAGTCACTCAGACCCAGCTCTGTTACTGTATTGTGTTCATGCCACTCAAGCCAGCTGTGTAGACCAGTTTTGCCCAGTGGAATAAATACAGGACAGTGATAGTAAATCTTGTAGGAGGGCTGTCCATAGTCCATTACTACCAGTGCCATCTGGGTGAAAATGGTACTTAAAACAGAGTCTATACAGATCCCTCCACTCTATATCACAGCACCTTTCTGACTCCCAACTGTGAAACTGAGTCAGAGCATGAATAACTAGATGGTATAAGCAGTCAAGCTATCACTGCTCACAATCCACTGCTATTGCCATTAATATAATTTTTCTGCTTCATTTTCTCTCATTTAGTAATCCTAATACAGATTAGCCAGAATTTATTAGTACAAAACTGAAGGGAAAATACTTGTTGTCATTCTTGAAAAGTAGCTACATGATAAAATCTGTGTCCTCACAGCATGCAACAGCGGAGACAAACCACCATAATGTTGCAACATGAACATATATCACCCTCGAGTGATAGGTTGGCTTTAAGCAGAGGCTTGTGCAGTCTTGATTGAGGGTATCATAGAATGAACTCATGACAAATCTGGGCATTTTGAAGACAGCAGTAATGTGTGTTCGGACTTACGTAAGCGAACTGTGTGTCTATATATACCCCTGCAACCAACAGTAAGACAAATTACTCCATGCAACAGTACAGGCTGGGAGCCAGCAAGCTCAAAAGCGGCTTTACAGAAGAAGATGTGAGGGTCCCAGCAGACAAGTTGAGCACAAGTCATCAGTGCCTGCCCTTTAAGCAAAGGCTAGCAGCATCCTGTGCTGTATTAGCGTGAATGCAGCCAGCAGGCCAAGGGAAGAAGTTCTTCCCCTAACAGACATCTGTGAGTTCACATCAGGAGTATGAGTACCCTGTGCAGTACTGAGCTCCCCTGTAAGAAAATAGTTGCAACATACTGGAGTAAGTCCAGCAAAGAGCTACCACAACACTCAAGGTGCTGAAACAGGTGATGTGTACAGAGAGGCCAAGAGAGATGTGTTTCTTCTGCTTCAAGAAGACAGAACACAAGGGAAATCTTATTGCTCTGTACAAGACAATGGGAGATCATAGAGAATATGGGTTCAAATTCTTCTCAGAAGTCTGCAGAAGAAGGAAGAGAGCCAATAGGCATGGTAGGAATAGAAGAAATTCTCATTATATAAGAAAAAATGTTTTGAGGATGTTCAAACACTAGGAAGGGCCTAGAGAGACTGTGAAATCTCTGTCCTTAGAAATACTAAAAACTTGATTATGCACGGTCCTGAGCTGCTTGCTCTAACTGGACCTTCTCTGAGCTAGTAGTTGGACTACATGGCCTCTTGAGGTCCCTCCAAATTATTTGGTTCTGTGATTCTATTCAAAATACATTTAACTACCATCAAGGAGTGCATATGCTTGTGTCAAGTGTTCAACCAGCCTAAGCACAGAGGGCTGACACTGACTGCAGTGCAGAGCCAAGCACTTAACAACCTCCTCCATGATGGTAATTCCCCTGTCTAGTCACTCCTGATCCATCGGAAGGGAATGTGTTACAATCAAGTCAGACACTTGCTCTATGTACCTGCAGGTAATTCCCATCAAACAGACTATGTCTGGGGCCAGGAGTCAAACACGATTGTTATGACTGAGCCTTTTTCCACAGCCGCAGATGCACGAAGCACTGAATACACAGTGGATATCTATGGGAAGGGGTGGGAAGGGTGTGGGTGTGATTGTTCTCTCGGTACAAGACATGTTAATAGGGCTCATTTTCACCTTCTCAATTACTTGGATGAAATCTCACTGGTCTTGGTACAAAGGAAAAGGCAAAGAGTAGATTAGAAATCTAAATGGTAATTCAAGGCAACCACTGCAGACTCATCAAAACAGGGCAGAGCAAATTCAGAGAGATATTACTTTTACTTGTACCACTAGTTTTAATATAAGGTGCTATCAACCCATCTCTGCATGCAACTACATCACCTGCCTGTTTCTTCCAGTCATCTGCTGCTGACCCTTGTCACAGATGGGATTCTGGACCTGATCCATCTTTGTATCCTTCATTTTTGGGACACCACCTATTTCTATTTCACATGTTGTTACAGGTTTGGGTTTTTCTTCCCCCTGTGGCTGCTCTAGATAGACATTCAAATTTGCAGCTCTCTCTGGGGTTCACTGGCCAATCCAATCTCACACCTGTCCACACCTGTCATAAGCACAACTCCCAAGATCAACATACTCTCTAAAACTGTATTCTCCAAACCACTAATTGCTAAGCAGTTTACTGATGGACATGTGGATGACTGGTTTACCAGTCTCATGAAAGGCTTTAGTACACAGATCAGGCTCCAACCACTGAAGGGCTTGACTGTGTATTCCTCCAAGCTACAATACAGTAGCCTGTAAGGCCACATGAAAGGGATTTTAACAAGTGCAGCCTTTCCACAGTGTTCTACCTGTTAGGATGCTTTGACATGCGTGATGGCTATGACCATAAAGCACATGAGAATTACCAGACAGCATGGAGGGGAAAATGTGAAACAGGTTCACTTCACAATATATGAAGAGAAAAAGTCCTTAGCAGGTTGCAGGAATCAGAATCCAAAAGCAAGTTACCACATGTAAAGGAATTGTATCTTCCATTTCAATCATTAATATGAATCTAAAACTATTATTTATTTACTAATTATTTATTTTCAACATCTCACAGAAATCCAGAGTAAAAGCAAACCCCATGATCTTCAAACTGACCAACAAAGACCTTTTCCTTGAATGAATGGAGTCAGCCATCGCTTTAAGAAGTGGGAAAACCTTTTCCTTTTCTGACTGATGCCTAACAGGCAGAGCTCACACATGAAGCAGTTAGCATCACTGCCCCAGTGCAAGGCCAGTTTTGCAAGTCTCAGATCTACACCTGTTCAAATTGCCAGATCGGCTATCAGTACACATTGTGGGCTGACAGCAAGAACAGAAACAAAAGCATGGGCAACAACTACCTAAGCCAAGCTCCTGCTTCTTCTCATCCCTGCAGAAACCCCAGAGTTTGCCAAGTCTCAGGTCCCCAGGAGAGGCAGAGAAAGACTGGGGACATTTCCATATTGTGTATGGCTGTACTGCCTGTTCAGGAGAGCCAGGCAGTAATTTTAATTTGCAAAGCTGTTGCTATGTGCTCCTGTCAAAGCTCCTTCTACACAGGAGGACTCAAACATTCAGAATTCACAGCATCACTAGGAAGTAGAAAAACCCTGTGTTTTGATTTATGTATGAGGAAACCAATGTACAGACACTTCAACAGATTTACTCATGGCCACCAAGAAAGTCAATAGTAGAGGAACTGTCTGAGTTCAGGAGCTCCTAGCTCACCATCCCGGGCTCATTCCATGGGTTCTCATACATTTCTGGATGGAAACCAACCTCCTATTTTTTCTCCAGTCCTGCCAGAAAGTCACTCCAGCAAAGAGTGTGGAACAGAAGAGCCTCTAAAGTTTTGGGTGATGCCTGGAAATAAATAAATTCGTGACTGTGAAGTTGAAAGCAGCAAATCCTTGAAGGACTGGGCATGCTTTTGCCCGGGGCCATGAAGTTGAATACTCAACTAAAGCAACATTTCATGTAACAGGATTTACGGCCTCGGACACAATTAGAAAAATATGAAACACACAGTGACTTTGCTGAAGTCTCATGAAGAAAACTTCAAGTAGCTCTTTTAATAACAGAAGTCAGCTGCTTACCCTCTCACCTTCTGTCAAAACCAACTGCATTCCAGGTGTACTCTGAAGCAGTCCCTGTCTCACTGGGGTCTGGTTTACAGCCAACATTGGAGCATGTCTTCTGCCAGTGAGAAAAGCAAACTCTGTGCTGCTTCAGAATTAATCACCACTTCAGCATTCTGTGGGATTTAACTGAGTGGTTTTCTGCGCTTTGCACAGAAGAGTTCATGCTGTCTGATAATTCAGGAATGGTCTAACATGGTCAAGAATCGGGCTTCTCTGACCAAGCAGTGTGCATTAGTGGCAAAGGCAGCAGAACAGCTGTGTACTCCCTTGACCTTCTGTCAAACAGAGGTCAAAAAGGAAAACAGTATTTAGAGAAACCTTTTCTCCCTCCCATTTAACAGTTCTCTGCAACTTTGGAAAATCCTACAGGTATGTAATTTGTCTTAAGAAAAAAACTGCTTCCCAAGTTGGCCACTGACCACAGAACTGTTATTAAAATATAGGACTACCATCCACCATGGCAGGAAAAAAACAACAACAACAACTACAACAAAAAAACCAAGAACCCAATCTCACCATGAATCTAGAACACAGAAGTAAAAATATTTATGTACTCAAAAAGATATTGTGGACAGATAATTTAGTGCAATAAGGATATATGTTGTGGTTTAACCCCAGCCAGTAACTACACACCATACATCATACATCTGCTCAGCAATAACCAAAACATCCCTGAGTTATCAACACTGTTTCCAGTACAAACCTAAAGCATAGCCCCATACCAGCTACCATGAAAAAAATTAACTCTACCCCAGCCAAAGCCAGCACAATATAACACAGTGTTAGAAATATACAGCTACGCAGAAGGCATAAGTGCAAGGAAGTAAAAAAGGGCAGAAGTTCTCACTGTTGGCATTAGTCCTGTTGCTTGAATGATGGGCCCTCCTCACCTGAGGACTTGCTAGTGGAATCAGTAGAGTATTACAGCACAGCCATAATGTGGCTACGAACTTACTGCACTTGGGCATCAGCTGTGCTTTCAACAGCACAACATTTAACACAAGAAAACTGTCTAATTGATTTCTGATGGGGTCACTGGCTAACATTATGATCCTAGCAAGCACAACCGAACTCCGTGTTTCTGGGAAGAGATGTTGTGGCCAAAATGAACAGGTATTCCTGCTGTGTCATTGTACAGCTGAGCATGGACATGACTAAATGTTTTTGTGCCTCCTTTCTACACTGATCCTTACACCATAAACAATAAAACTGAAGTTTCGAAATTCTAACTGAGGTGTAAGAAATCTGTTGACTCAAGTCATAATGAAGTCTGTAAAGAATAAATTCTGCATATGAACGATATCAACTAAGGGGAAAATAGACTTAGAAGCTGATCTAGATGATGAGAACCCCCATGAAATCTACTAGAAGGTAACTCTGTTGTAGGCAGAAGGGTTGTGCTGGGAGTCACCTATAATAGTTCTATGATCCTCAACAGTGTTACAAAGTAACAAATTATTTATGTTCCAAGTCACTTTCACATGTATCTGATGTTCCCTCAGAGGTTAGGGGAGGGGAAACTGTACATCAAATGTCACAAAAAATAAGTCAGCCAACACCTCTGGCAGACAAAAAAGGTGAACTATTGCCATCACCCTCTGAATGAATTTTCCAGTGACTGAATGCTGAAATCCTAATGAAAGTCCTCAGAAGAGGTCAAAGTAGCTCGCCCAGATTCATGTTATTAAAATAAAGCTGAATAGTTTAGTAACAATCAGGCTGTTATTTTAATGAGTTGGTGACAGACTCCAGTAATAGCTAAACAGCAGATTACTGCATCTTCCATTAAATTGTTCAAATCCATTTTTTCATTCCTCCTTTCCAGCTTTTGGGCAGAAATAATAAAACATCCTAATAGTTCTGTTTTTTCTAGACTGATACTTCTTCATACCATCTGATTGAACCAGTGACACCACTAATCACACTCTCTCATAAGGTCCCTCACATAAACACTTTTGTGCTCTCCACAGTTGAAACCAAATATTTGTTTGAAAAGCCTTAAAGAGCTTATTTAATTATTTAGATACATAAGAAATAGTGTGCAAAACATTATTCTATGCATGAAGCATCTTCCAAGTATCACCAACAGTGACAGACATGTGGAATCTTTGAGTGTCATATCATATACTGTATTTATACTCCACAAACTAAAGTAAAACATCTAAGTCATCTTAATGTCGTAATGAAATGACTGAACTGATTGTACTGATAAAACCTCGTATTAACAATATTACTTCTAACTAAGGAAATTATGGAACTACATTTTCAGAAGAAAAAGGTTTTGCTGTTGGAAAAATATTGTCTGTTAAATCAAAGAAAGATGTTATAACAGAGGAGATTAAATGCTAAGATGAAGTCCCACAGTAAAAAGAGGTTTCCCAAATGCCTGCTAGCTTTAAACCATTCTGGGTGATGTTAGATTTTTAAGAAATAGCATCATTTATTGTTTCCTTGGGCCCCTCATTCTCGCTTGTTGTATCTACAGAATTTGTAACTTGGAACCAGAGAAGAATCACAGTAACTTTAGCAACTGCAGGTAACAGTCAAAGGAGGCCAACATCTCCCATGTTTAGGAGATGTAAAGAGCAACATTAGCCTAGGAGTCCAAAGCAAAAGTGAGATGCACTCAACAGCCAGTGCTCTTTTAGTGGCGAACTCAAGTTTCGCACATAGTGTAGCAGCTCTGACCATACTCAAAAAGCTCTTTCATCTCACCAGAAAGAGCAAAGGAAGCGTTACGTTACACCGGAGAATGCGAAGTGCCTAGCATGAATCATGCCCTCTCCTCTGTTATCTGCTGCTTTACACATTACCCTTCAAGTCTAAAGGAAAATGCTTGTTAAAAGGTCCTCTAATTTAAGCCCAGAAGGGATCAAGGAGACTTGGCAATACAATAACTGCTCGTCATTTTGTGAAACCTGACTAATCTATTACTTCCCTGAGCTCCAAAGCTCTTACTGAAAACAGAAGGAAGAACTGCTTTCTCTGAAGATACTGCAGAAGAGCTCCAGAGCCACAGGTTCCACCTCTGCTTGCTGCTGCCTGCATCCTTGGATGATGCTCTTTGGACTGGCTCCAACACAGAGAAGACTCTGACCCGCCCTGGTCTGCAAACTATGTGGAAGAAATCCAGAACAAGCCTTGTGAAGTGGCTTAGCTCTTCTGATAAATTTGGGACACTGTACAGCAAAGACTGAGAGCAAAGGGATGGGACAGGCATGACAGTGCCTGAAGCTTTAAACCCAAAGAAAGGAGGAATATCCCTCAGGTTCCTGATCCTCAAACAGTTAACAAGTACTGTCCAGGGGAAAATATATAACGCAGTATCCATGTATCCCTTTCACATAACAGTGAGAGAACTAATAGCCTATTAGAAGCATGACTGCTTTAAATTTCTATAGTATACACCTATTAAATATACAGTTGAAGTTCATACCATCTAAACAAATGAAAATTCACACAAATCGAAAGATGTTTTGCTTCTCAACCCTGGAAAACTCTTCTTCAGTCAACAGGATATTGCTGTCCTCCCAACAAAATCTCTTCCAAGAGAAAAAAATAAATCAGACGTACCACAGAAAATCTCCTAGTCAGTCCACATATTCAGCGTATATAGAGATTATCTAAACCTAGAATCATCAATAATATGATCCACAGATTCCCTATTGACTCTAAACTACCTTTTCTGTCTTTTTCTGATGGGAAGCAGAAAACAGAAGTGTCTGATGAATAATCTGAACCTGTGTGAATGAAGCATTTACTACAGAAATCACCCACTAGCACCATTTGCTCTAATACCACCAAAAATAGCTGAAAAATGCATTCATAAAATCCTTCAGCTAAAATGCTTTGATGACAAAAGTGTTAGTATTACAATAATGAAAAAGAATAAATAAGATAACATGTCTACAAAACATTATAGCATATGGTTGGTAACATATTTTTTTTAATTGCCCCCCAAAATTTATCTAAATGGCAAACTACAGGTGCAGAAGTCAGAACCTGAGCATTTTATCCTCAACTTTACCACTGACTTACTGTGCAACCTGGGGCACTTAATTAACCTAGTCTGTCTCCATCTGTTCTACAAAGATAACAAAAATATAGGTTAAGTCCTTGAAACCTATGGGAAAAGAAAGCTCTAGGAGTTTAATAAAATTTCTCTGCAAAACAAGAACAGTTCTACATCTGTGAGGAGAAGCCACATGCCTATCTAGCATATATGCAGTGTACAAAGAATCCTGGACACCCTTCTCTCCCCCTGTTTTCTGTTGTTTGCTAAGTGCAAGCAACTGTACCGGTACTAGCGCAGGACGGTGCATCCTCGGCCATTTGCAAAGAAACAGTAAACTCCAAGTGTCTGTCTGACTGTGGCACTACGTACTTAAGAGCTGTGCTTGTTATTTATGTTCTTATTAACTGTCCAAAGAAACAAAAAGCAATCCTGTGACAATGTCTTGATTCAACCAAAATGAAATTTAACAATTGTGTTTTACACTTCCTTAAAAATAGGTTTCTTAAAAAACTACAGCACCATTTTAAAATAGGCATGAAACAAGTTTAGTTTGAAATGAATGAGACTGAATAAATCAATTTTGAAAAATAATTTGCCTGAAACAATTTGATATATTCATATAAATCCACAATTTGTTTTGGTTGAACAAAGTATACTTTTTTTCTTTTCATTTCTCTGAACAATTTTACTACTCTCACTCCCTGCTCCAGAGGGTGCAGGAAAAACAAGGCATTGCTACTCATTTTGTCAAGATCTCAATTACCATGATGATGCGCTGGACATAAGAACTCCTCTAGATTCCTCACTGCTAAGTATGCATGAGGACAAATGCCATTGCTGCTGTATTTACTTACGATTTTATTTTGCTCTGTATTTCTTCTAGTTTGCTGCTTTTCCTTATACATCATTCTAAACCATAAGGAACCCGTCTCAGAACACACCGCCCATCAGAAATGTTTCCTGACAGACTGAACATTCAGTGAAATGCAAACTGAACAGAGGGAGAACACTGCATTACCATGAACACAAACCCCGAGATTTAACATATACACCAGCTCTACTCTCACAGAGATATCTCAACTGCTTGGTTGCTACCCTGTCGCTCTGCCCTTCTGTGTACAACATGCGTGACAGTACAGCAGGGTAAAAGCGTGCAAATGTACAGCTAAGCTCTTCATTCACCACCTTTTTATCTTACATACTCTCTTGAAAGAAAAAGTGGTGTTGTTTTATACAGGCCATGCTTTTTTAAAAAACTGAAGCAAGTTGCATGCCAACAAGCAACATTATATTCACACCCTCAGAGAGATCTACTGCTCTTCAGTGGCAATCTGTACAGCTTTGCACGACCCTTACTCTTTCAGCCTATTGAAAAACACAAGTCAAACACTAATCCTGATGCTAAGTATTTAGAGCCGTTTATTATTGGGTGTAGATTCAAGAGCACTAACATTCAGCTAGTAAACAGGGACGTACTTGTAGCATTATTGTTCCTCACCATACTGAAGGCAAGGTCTTTCCCCAATTTCTGACCTTAGTAAAAAGCCGTACTACTAGGGAGAAGAACATTAGCTATCTATTGCACCTTCCCTACATGTATGATGGGATTGGTTCTGCCTGGGAAAATGAACCAAAAAAAAGTTTACACCAACACTGGAAAACAGAAAATTGAAAAGTGTGTTCAGAACAAAAGGACATCTAAGGAGCATGATGGAAAAAGAAATTTCTGCTTCCATTGAAAGACACTATTTAAGAAAACTGTGCTGGAAGCTCTCAGAGAAAGGCCCTCGATGGACAGGAGCAGAGAGGCAGCACCATAAGAGGTGTGCATGTGCACTGGTACCTGCACATGCGCCTGTGTTAGCAGCAGCCTTCCTGCAGGCGTCACGCTCACTGTTGAGCAGGGAGCCTTTGGGCATCCTTCCAGCATGAAGTGTCAGTAGAAAAATGGTTAAAACTAATCACTGTAATAACATAATAAGGATCCACAAAATTATCCTTTTCAATACCAGCGAGTGGTATTGAAGGCCATGCCTATGGGAAAGGGGAGGTGCAAAGGAAGGTGAAAAGCAAAAGTAAGGTGGGAGTGAGATGCGGAACAGCACATGAGACTGGTATCACAGGGACTGCAGTAATGTCAGCGCCTCACAGCTTTAGTACTACCAGAGAGTGTGTATGTGTGGAACCCCAGTACTGACAGTACTATGGTATCAAAATACACTGCCAAACACTACTGCTGCCCTTCATTCGTGCTTGTTGTTAGACATCATTAAGACCATTTATGAAAGTAGCAGTATCCAAACCCAATTTGAGGCACAACGATTCTTCTCAAAACAAAGCCACAGGCAAGGGACTGTTACAAGCTGGCAGTATAGCTTTGACCAGTAATTACTTAGGGGCAAAAATGTGTGCATTTGTATGCAATGAGAAAGAGGCTAGGCTCCTGCTATGTCTATGCAGCAGCAAGCTCATGCGTGTTTACCAGGGCAGTGGACATGTATATGCAGGTATAGGCAGCACATTTCCACAGCGTATTTCTATAGAAAGGCATCTGAACAAACATGATATATACACGTAAAGAGAAGATGTGCCCTTTGTTACAGCGTGAAAGGAAGCAGACATTAGTGTGAAGAGATGTAAGAGTGAGAAACACACAAAACCAGCTTGGAGCGGCTGTGTACGCATACATGTAAAATGTGGGAGAACTGACATCCTTGTACACCTTACGGTGCTCGTGAGGGCAGGAGTGAAATGCTTCTCCCCCACGTAGCTCCAGGGCACCACACATGAGAACTTACATGCACACATATGTACACAGAGAAAATGACTGTGTGTCTCGACTGGGTGTAAACAGAGGAGCAAATGCACACTATCTCCGGGTGTAAGTACAGGCATCCACGGTGCACACGGATTCAAGCACACCGGCGGCATACCGAGCTCCGGCACTGCGCGCAGGGGTGAGAGGGAGGGTGTGCCAGTGTTTCTGGCGCATGCTCCAACTTCATGCTGGGCTTTTTCCTTTTCTGCTTTAGTTTTTTTTCTGCAGCAGAGCAGACTCCATGTCTAGAGGGAAGGTGCTTAATGAGTCAAATCCAATCTCTCGAATGCCTTATCAGTTGTGGACAGGCCTGTTTCTGACAGCTGACCTTTCCCAGTGCACGCTGATGAAAAACCCATACACCACAAACAATTAACACAATGCCGAAAACATAAAGCTGAAGGAAGGGAAGACTCTAGACCGTTACAGAACATTAGACAAGGGAAAGAGCGATGCACATTAAAATGACAGAGTAGATATACAAAGGTTTGATTCCACCTTATTTTGCCACGGACACACTTTATTACCTTCT
The DNA here is from genome assembly GCA_025331215.1 of Actenoides lindsayi. NCBI lineage: Eukaryota > Metazoa > Chordata > Aves > Coraciiformes > Alcedinidae > Actenoides > Actenoides lindsayi. Next base: position 5,999 of record WTSP01016738.1, on the reverse strand, counting down.
TTACAGCTTGGCTGTAGCAAAGCTATGTGCAAAAATAAGGCCTATGTTAAACAACAAAGGAAAGCAAAGAGGACAGGGAACATTCTTGTGAGGTATATAATGACGTTAAGCCCATGCACAAATAAATACACGTCTGTATAAATATATGCAAAGCTGATAGAAGGAGCAAAGTTCCTTACTAGAAAACAAAAAGTACACAGAGCAGAGGAGGTGAAAACAAGTATCACCCTGCCACCCTATGCCTCTGCTGTTATGGGACTAGCTCCTAACAGCACATAGAAAAATACATTCATTAAAAGAACTAAAATAAATACACTGGAATTAGGAACCTCAAAAATAATAAAACCTATCAAATAGATTTTTCTCATATTGTCAAGAACACTTATCCCATGAACAGTGCGGCTCCAGTTCCACATAAGCAGGATACTGCTTCTCTTGGGAGGCACAAACACTTAAAGTGATGGGCTAGTCAGTTATCCAAAGGATTTGCTGCCCAGGGAAGACTCAGAAAATCTCCATGTTCTTAGCTCTGCTGCCAGCTCACAGCAAGGCTGTGGCAAAGCACACACACTGCACTTTCTGAATTCTCTTTCCACTAACGTGATTTTCTGTAATAGCTGCATGCCACCAACATGCTTGAAGATCAAGACCAACATAGATTTCAAGAGTAAACACTAGGCACACAGGATTCACATGCTAATATGAAAGACTAGACATCATTCTTTTGCATAGTACTCTCCCTCTATGTGCAGAAGACAGCACAGCCTACTACTACCAAATGTTTTGTTTTTTTATTGTTATTGCATTGCAATAACAGAAACTCTAAAAGGGACATGACACGTTCTTGCACTTTAGTAACTCTGTATATATACAGAATAGGAGCTAGATAACACTGAGGAAAGTTCACAGAAGAAAAGCTTATCAGAAGCTCCACAAAAGTCATCTAGACATAGCATCTAATTCATCTAGGCACTTGCAGAAAACTAAGCATGCTTTTGAAGATTTTACATGAAATCCCGATGGGGGAAGCTCAACAGCCGCGCAATAAATGTTTCACTTTAGCATCTCTAGCCAGTAAAGATGCTGATGAATGGAAAAGACACTTAGGCAAAAATATTCTGTCTACTCACTGGAAATATGCAAGATCTCTTCAAACCCCACCAAATCAAAAAGATCTTGAAAAATAAGTATTTCACTATGGTGGAGGTTTTTTTGTATTCAACTGAAAAGGTTGTATCATGACTGGAATTGTTTCTTGACTATTTCCATGTGGTCTTTTGATATATATGTATTATGTGCATTTGTTTCAATGCAGTAAAAATTCATCTTAGTATATACTGTGAATCTCTTAAGATAGTTAACAGCTCACTTGTTTTCATAAATTTCTGAAATTAAGTACGCTATTTGGAATAATAAAACACAGCTATTCTATCAGCTCATTCAAAACTCCTAAATTCATATCATCAATGAAATGACTTTCATATCTTGATGAGACAGGACCATGAATGAGCCCAGCTGTTTTCATTGGTTCAAGCTACTGGACAGTCCAATCTTATTAAAGCCTTGTACAAGTCATTAACACTGAACAGCGATTAAAACCAACAAAAACCAACAGCCAAATCCATGCTTCTCTTCAGTACTATAAGCCAAACTAAGAACCCACCAGCGCTGATAAAAATTAGGAGTAATTTTATGGTGATCAGTGAAGGTATACTGCTGGATGTAAGACAGCGATCACGCTGGTATCTGTGTTCATGTTATTTTTCCTAAGCCTGTTGCTAAAAGGTCAGAACTGATGTAATTCTCATTCTTACAAGCAAAGCCCAGCTGCTGTAAAAATGACTTTTCAAATCTCTCTGCAGGAAATGAGACACAGCCCTTGTGTTACAACTGCTGTTGAAAAATGCTTCTCTTTCAGTTCAAAAAGGTGCTGCCATTGTTTTCCTGGAGATGAGTTCACCCTGCAGTGTCTTGATTTCTGTGGGTTTGCGTTTTGGGGTTTGTTTTGGTGCTAAATAGCAAAAAACTCTTACTCTAATATAAACACCAGGGGCATTTGTATATTTTATAAATATTTTCTAACCCATGTTCTACAGAAGTGTTGTTCCTCTTCAAGCTGTTGCCCACACTTAAACAAATCCATTCACCCACTGCCACTGGGGTCCTGCCATTTTAGAACAGAAAGCTGGTCAGAGGTTTTGGGAAGGAGGGATGACAGTTTTGATCAAGACCCACAGACATGTACATGGTCACAATGAGGGATCATTGAAGCCCCTGCTATGTGGAAAGGATCTCTATTTTTAAAATACAACACAATCCTGAAAATGGCCTTTGCCAAAGTAACCTCCAGAGCTTCCAGGTTAATTGTCTCTTGACAGCTATTTGGTCAAATGTGATCAGTTCCTATAAAAATAAGTGGATTATTTTTTTCCCTGTAGCTGCTTGGTCTGCAACTACTTTGTGGTCATAGACAAGCTGAACTCTTTTTGCATGCTATCTCTAGCAAAAGAATTTTGTTGTGCAAAGTACTACACATATCTTCATAATGCCATGATCTCTTCTGAGGCTGCCAAAGGAGGACTGTTGGCAGAATTTGGCCTTGACATTGTAATTTTAAAAGGTGTTCTGTTAATACGTATGTCAGAATGAAATATAACTTATTTTATCAGAACTGTGTTGGTTTTGCAAAGCTAAGAAAAATAAAAGGGGGAAAATAATATATAATTATACTAATTCTTATATAATTGGGCTATCTTAATTGGTCTATCTATAGATATATATGCAATTTTATTTTTACAGTCAGGCAATTGAACTCAAAAAAAAAAAAAAAAAAAAAAAAGCAGCTCCATTAATTCCCGCCCCTCTCCCCCAGTTTTATACAATTATTTTTTGCTTGTAGGTATACTTCAATCACACACACAAAAAAGAAGCCCGTATAATTTAACTACTCTGGAAGGACAAAGGGGCAAGAGAACTCACTGCAAATAGTACGTACCAAGAGCAAAAGCTTTTGTACAGTTATGTGATGACTTATAACATTAAAGTCCCCCACCTGCAGCCCACAATTGTTCCTGCTGTTGCCTATACACATTCCTGGAGCAACATTTTCATTTTTCTTTGTCTTACAGGTTACTAGCTAGACTTGAAACTTCTGCGATCTGCTTGGCTTGACCATACTGTGATGCATAAATCCTAAGTCAGAGGTGGTGCTCCCCTCACCTTGAACATGTTCTGGCCTCTACAATGAATGCTCATTATAAAGGAAATGTTCTCAAGTTGCAGAGATACCAGCAGACAAATGTTAGTGCTGACCTTAAGATTTTAGAGCATCTGGTAGAAGAAGCTTGTTGGTCCCTAAGATTCTGTTTCTCAATGGGACTGAATTAAGAGCTCATTTTCAAGCTCTTACAAGAACTGTAGCAACTCCATAAAGTATCTTTAGTCCTGAATAATTCTAGCACGGTTTATAAGTATGTGCTGAAATTGCTTAATTTGCCAGAACTGAGGCTGCCAAGCCAAGACAAAAATGATACTTGACGGGAATTGTAATTGTCAACCAACTACAATTTCTGATAGTCATGCAAGCAGCAGTCAGAACAGGCTGTGATGAAGAACAGGGGCAGTGTGGTCGGTCCTGCTTGTCCTTCAAGGTGTTGCAGCCCTCGAGGTATAAGAGCCTCCAGACTCCACCTATACCTATTTTTTCACCTGTATAAAAGAGAGAAATTGCTACAACCAAGACATAGAGCTCTTTCTAGAGCATACTGCATCTTGTGTGTATATCTCTGCATCAACATTGCATAATCACCAAGGACTAAAATGCATTTGAGTGTATGATCTTTCTTAGCTGCAGTGGGAGCTTAAAGGGATAGAAGGAAGTTACAGCAATGGGAGACTTGACTTTTGCACATCAAGCAGTGACCCCAACTGAGAGGTGGGATGCTCGCGTTTCTGTGCAATGGGCAAGTGTGTAGAATAGATCACATCAGCTACTCCATGGCAGCTGCCCATGCATTGCCTTACCTTTTAGTAAATGCAAGGCAGCTCACACTTCAATGCAAATGTGCCAGGTTAGCTGGCTTTCCCTTGGAATTAAAAATGTACACATGTGGTTGTTTTGGAATAGGTGAGTTCATAGTCTAAATTGCCTTGAAGCTATTTGCTATTATGGCAGTAGCCTGAGTCAGCTACCTCCCTTCCAGCACCACCCACCACTTGGGCTTTTCACTAAAATGTTCTGGGACTCTTCCCAAGCTCCCTGGGTAGTGTTAAAGATGAATGCACGGTTTCCTGTGTTGAACTTCAAACGTCAACAGCTCCAGCCTTCTTTCACCCCCTTGCTTGCATCTTCTGTGAATCACTAACTCATAAACACAATCCATAACCTGTAACATCTGAATTTATCAGTTATTTCCCTTGCTGCTGCATCTGCTTGCCTGAGCTGTTAAGCTTTCAACGGGATCACCATACACCTCTGATAAAGGAATGTTTGTTTGCTAACTGCTTCATATTGGTGTGTTTACAGTGAACACTTGCACAAAGGGAGGGGGAATAACAGATTAGGGACCAGTTCAAGCCGGTTATTTTTATAACACTTATAATATGCATGTGGTTACAAACAGACTTCGTGGCTTTATTTCAATGGGCAAAACCGTAACAGGAAGAACTTTTTTTTTTCTTACCATCTGGCATCACACCATGGCAATCAGCTTTAAAGGCAGATACATGGGAAATATCTCATACTCGTTGTTCCTGCTTGCCTCTAAATAAGACAAAATGCCCTTGTAAAATGGCCAATAGAAGCTCAAATTATAAAATCAACAGATGACCATAAGAAAGTATGTTCACTAAATATTAGAGCATCATCCTCAATGCAGATTTTGTCAGGCAGTTTGCTAGATCTTACTAACAATCTGCTGGAGGTCTCTAGCTTTGCCTTCTGCTCACTAGCATCGCAACGACCCACTCTGCGCAATGGGTTGCCTGCTTTGGAACAACCACGTGGGTGCATGGGAGCACATCACTGGACAGGCCAGTTATAAATGATCTATTCGTGACAAACCTGTATCACAAAACAATCAGTGCAACCCACTCGTTTATTGTCTTAGCAGAAGCCAGCAACTGAATGAACTACGGATATTAAATTCCTCTCCAGAGCAACTTTTTGAACCAAGCAAGGCTCTGATGTACACCCGTTAGCCATCTGTATGGCATTTCAACCAAAGATGACTCTCCTAGTTTGGGACTCATCTCCTGCCCCTAAGTGTTTTCTATTTAGGCTGTTAACGATGGATAGGGAGCATAAAAAATGGTGAAATGGGCAGCACAGGGTAGTGATGGAAGACATTTTAAAAGCCAAAAGCAAGCCTGCCTTCCCCTCCTAAAGATAAAGCCAGAGGAAGGGCTGCCTGCAGAAGACAGGGTCTCTCTCATTTCAGATGTGAATATGCAACTTCACGTGTGCAAGCAGACATGCAGCTGGAGCCTCCTCTCTCTGGTGGAGCACATAGTGCCTCCAGGGCAGTTCTCATTAAATCGGCATTGCTGTCATGCTGCGTGTGGGTGGTACGTCCAGCAAAGCAGCCAGCCGCAGATGCGCAAGGATCCCACAAACATTCAGGAACAGTTGTTACAAACGCATGCAAAAGTTGGGTTTGCACCTGCACGTGTGACATGGCTGTACATGCAAACAGATACATGCATGTTGGTTGCCTGAGTGGTTTTGTACATGCGGACACAAGCAGAGGCAGTATATTTATGTGGGCTGGGCAAGGTTCCTCTCTCTCTCGCTCGCTCTTTTCTTCACTGAATGGGAAAAGGCTGTCAGCAATTTCCTTCTGTCAACAGCTGGGAGATGCTTTTCTGCAGTTAGCTGCAATTTGTTTCAATTATGTGTATTAATCATAGCCTGCTCCTGATGGGTAGGTTGCAGCTAAAAACGTTGACTTACTTCCAACTCCCCAATGCAGGATAGGCAAGAAAGAAAGACAAAACCCCAA
>WTSP01016737.1:14572-31284 GCA_025331215.1 Actenoides lindsayi | reverse complement strand
CTGTGAATGGCTGGCCATGTAGGCCTTCCATCAATTACCAGAGAAGTTAAAATCCCCCATGACAACCAGGGCCTGTAATTGAGAGGCTGCTATCAGCTGCCTGTAGAAGGCCTCATCAATGTCCTCATCCTGATCTGGTGGCCTGTAATAGACACCCACAACAGTATCACCCATGCCAGCCTGTCCCTTAATTCATGCCCACAGACTCTCAACTCACTCATCTAAATCTACATAACACTATGCTATGAATAAAAAAGATGCAGACAGGCTGGAAAGGGTCCAGAGAAGGGTCAGGAGGATGATCAGAGGACTGGAAGACCTGCCATATGAAGAAAGGCTGAGAAGAATGGGTTTGTTCAGCTTTGTGAAGAGAAGGCTTAGAGGAGACCTTATTACCATGTACCAGTACATAAAAGGTGGCTACCAAGAAGATGGAGACTCCCTTTTTACAAGAAGTCGCATAGAAAAGACAAGGGGTAATGGGTACAAGTTACTCCTGGGGAGACTCCGATTGGACTCCAGAAGAAAATTTTTCACTCTGAGAACAACTAGACATCAGAATTATCTCCCAAGCGCAATGGTGGATTCCTCTACACTGGACAGTTTTAAGACTCAGCTCAACAGGGTGCTGGGCCATCTCATATAAATTATATATTATCCCACACACACACACCTTTTTTTTTTCTCTTTTTTTTATCTATAAAGGTTAGACTAGATGATCCTTGAGGTCCCTTCCAACCTGGAATTCTATGATTCTATGATGATATAAAAAGATAAAAAGTTAATTAATTTGAATTTTATGAGTTGGTGGAGAAAACCAGGAGTAAATGCTTGTCACATTGTAATCAATTTCATTTGTGTGACTGACTTCAATAACATCAGGCTATTGAAGTCAATCATACAAATATCCCTGATTCCTGCAAAGTTCGTTTGTTGTTTTTCCCCCCTCAAACAACTACTGAAGAAATAGCTCACAGCTTCTTAATAAATGGTGCAGAAAACACACATCAGAATGAAATATATGACTTAGTTAATAAACTCTTTGATTCATCAGAGAAAAAAGGCATTCAGTTACAGAGGACTCCCAGCCTAAAGTCAGTGTACCGTCAAAGAAAATTTTTCTGTGAAACTCAAAAAATATACTACAACTGCAGATAGTCATTGAAGTCCTACACAGTTATTTGCTATAATAGTGACAACTTTTGAGCTTCTGCACAGGCAAAATCCCTCCTTTCTCTTTCAGTCATGCCCATAACCTCAAGGGGACTGACAAAAGTGTATAGGAGGGAGGGAGGAAGGAAGGAAGGGAGGGTAACAAGGGTAAAACTCCTTAACTGCAAAATCTTCCTATGATATGTGGCCCTTTGAGGTTCCAAGTTGAATGCAGCTGTGCCTGTGATGCCAGGAATCATGGCTGGCTGCATACTGGTCACAGCCATCTTGGAAATTATTCTTGGTGGACAAATACAACTCAAAAATCACTGTAACAAAATGTTCTCTACTTACTAACAAAGAAGGCCTCCTGCCTAGCTGTTTTTCTTCTAAAATATGTCCTGCAATTGCTTTATCACACTATGTCTGATTTTAAAAAAAGAAAAAATGTTCGATCAAGCTAACTCTAACAAGCTCAGAGTGCTTGGATGAAACTGAGTTAAGCAGATGGCATTTCAATTCTGGGATGAAGACAACATTTAAATTCAACTGTCCTTTGAGCTGCAAATGTTAGCCTATAATATTTGCTCTTTTGGTCCCCTGAATTGCAAAGAATGTAACCTAAAACATAACTCTCCAGTATGCATACAATTGTTGCAAACGCGCGTACACACACATTGTATAACAATACCTTTAGAGATTTTTTTATTGTATTATACCTTCCCTTTCACTCTTATTTGCCTTGTAATATTACTGATTCAATTTTAATTATAAGGTCATACAAGATCCAAAGAGGCCCAAAGCACTCTGTTCTAACTGTACATCAGAGAACATATGTACCTTACAAGAGAATCAACTTTCCATTTCCATAACCACCCCTTCAGCTATCTCTCTCCTCACTTGTACATTAAGACTATTCTGAAATTAAAGAATAAGGTTACTCAGAAGGAATGAAAAAAAAATGGCTGTGTTTATAACATTGGCTTGAATCTGTATTATCTTTCTAGTATGCTGATGTTTACAATATTTGATTAAAAAAAAAATTCAGCATTTACTTTTTTTTATGGAGCTGGAGTTTAAGACAATTTGGCTTCCACACCTGTGAAGCTCTGTATAAAGAGGAGATTTAAATTTCCTCTTAATTTGGCATAGATTCTAAATTTTCTCAGCTTAACTTTTTTCTTCACATCAACCTAAAGAGGTTTTTTACTTAAATAAGCCAGTAATTTTTAAGACTATTTTATTAATCATGAATCAAGTTTTCTTCCATTCTATAATTCAGGATGTTGAGGAGAAACAGCTCAAATACCCATAAAGTGTCATTGTCAAAGAGAATATTCATAAGCAGGACCCTAATCATTTTGCCAAGGATAAGAGTAACTCCCACCATGTACCAAAGGAAATTACTCCAGAGAACTGGTCCCAGATCAGAAAACTCTGTTTTCTACTCACATAGCCATTGGCATAAATACATATATATATTGCTACAGATGAATCAGGTTAGAATGGGTTTTTTGTAAAATGTTTAAATTTCATAGGAAATTGCTGTTGACTGCATCTGCATCAGAAAAACAAACATAGTATCTCATTACTTTTTCAAAATATTTGAAAATATATTTTATTAGGCATACTCTAAAAAAACCCTCAAACTAAAAAAATCCATAAACCCAAAATAATTTGATTTTAATGATTTGAAACTAATTTTTCCAGAAATTTTCATATTTTCCCAAGTCTTGACCATCAGAAGTTAGCAAATGAAAAAAATATCCAAGTTTAAAGATCATACTTGAAAATGCAGAGTATAGCATTGACAAAATATAATCAAAAGAAGAAATCAGCAATATTAAATAACAACAAATATCTAATAGTCTATAAGCTTCAAACCTCTTATGCTAGGAAAGCTCTTCCTCACTGGAATCTTATAATACCTAGTAGTAGTTTTGTCACAGACTAGCAGTGAGGTTATATTTATTTATTCAGTAATGCACGAGGAAGTGCATTATTTTCAAAATAAATAGTTGCATTCTGTTTGACTGCTTAAAGTCAGAGAAGTGAACAAAGGCAATATAATCCAAGGCGGGAAACATCTACTCCACTGTAGCATAAGTTAGTGCTGCCAAGTAAAGCTCTCATTATTAAGAGATAAAAAATTTAAAAAAAAAAAAAAGGAAAGAAAAAAAAAAGAATTTACTTAGGCAAATATTATACTGACATATGTAAACTTTGAGAAAGAAATCATGTTCAAATATTTTTTCCTATCAAAACTGAAATGTAACACTGTAAGAATATTACTAATCATATTACTGTTCTACTAAGAGATAAAATTGGCTGTAAAAACTGGAGGCATCTGTAGCTTTCATGCAGGTAATAAGAAAACACCTGCTTTTTCTATGCATGACTCTAACATTAATGTTAAGCACCTCTACAATAGCTTGGGATTCTGATAATAATCAGAGCACCCTACCAGAACCTACACTGCTCAGTGCTCCAAAATAAATGGCTCAGCTGGGTAAATGCCAGGAGCTTAAGGTATCTTTTTCTGTCTTCATAATTAGTGATAAGGCCTGCACTGAATACTTAAAGGAGTGAAAATATTCTTAAACTGATTCTTACTATGCAAAAATCATCCTACTAAATTATCTTCTTGGCTGGCATCATGAAATGTGTGATCTGGCACAAGGTATAGCTCCAGCTCTGCCTAAACAAATGCATTAACTCCCCCAGTGTTATAGGAATGGAACTATAAAATTCTGTGAGAGCTCTAAAGATAAAGCATGTCAGTGTCATGGTGAATTATTTTATACATAGGCTGCAGAAATAAACAAGCCATTTGCTCAAAGTACTCAGTTAATTGAAAAAAAAAAACCAAAAAACCCTTCCCAAAATAGAACAGATTCTTTAGCACATTCACTGAGGAGGCAGATTAATTTTAGTACTATGATATATTTCACATTTTCTAAAGTAATATTCATATATGGCATTACGCCTTGTTTCCCACTCAGCCATTCTGATCTGAAAGGAAACACGTTTGTACAAAACCTTGCACTTCCTAGGATATACTAAAAGTCATAGTAAATAATAAAATCAGCTATGGAGAAAAATGTGTTACACTATGAAGAGTTACCTTACAGTACTGAATGGCTACCCCAAACTGTAACTTTCTTTATACTTGAGAAGAAATGCAAAGCTAGATGCTAGTATAACTCTTCCCAAATAAATACATAAATAAAAGAAAAAAAAAACCCAAACCCAAAACAAACAGTGAACCAGTGAACCTTTGGGAATTTTGGAGGACATGAACTGCTGTGTATTTGCTGCAGACTGTGTGGATGAGAGATCCTGATAAAAGCCTAAGGGACTGTGATAAAGTTGATAACTAAAAGTCCTCCCTTCAAATTTATGAGAAGGTGTGATATATAACATTAAAAAAAAACCCCAAAACCACACACACAAAAAAATCACCTTCCTGAGAGCTATTCTTCACTTAAAAGTTTCCACTGTCACTGCAAGATATGTCCTGCAGATTCCATTTTTGCCTTGATGTTAACTTGGCTACTCTGTCTTCAAGTAAATTGATGACAGGGGCTTTTCAAAACTTGGTAGAAGCGCTACATACTCAGGCAGAGTAGCTGATGATCTTAAAAGTGTAACTAAAACACTCCTTGTACTTCATTCTCCTTGCTTCCTAATGTTTGGTACCATGTTTCATGTAATTTAGGGCTAATAGCATAAAGTTTCACTTGAATCTTCTTTTCTCTCACCTTCAGAATCAAGTACAATAACTCCTCATACAAGTGGGACCGTTTTTCTCTTTCTAAAATGCTAATAGCGCTACAAGAAGTATTCTGGAAGTGAAAAGCAAGTATCTATTTTAGAACACATGCACTGTATAGGAAATGGTATTCATAACTAGTATTTAGAGTAATAGGAATTCTCTCCCTTTTTTCCTAAACAGAAAGTATTGAAATTGACCTTTCTTTCTTTAAACATCACAAGTTACAATTGCCTATCTTGAAGATGACACACTGCAGTCAAACATCTGTTTTTACTGGTTGCTATAGAAATTAAGAGGAAGGTTTATTCCATAGTTCTTTCTGTTTGTTCTCTTTCTCCTACTTTAATAAGAAAATTGGTTATCACAATCATTCTGCAAGCTATTTTTCTTTCAGATGGTTACAGCAAGTGAGTTACAGAGAGAACTTTCCTATTTCCTCATTTCAGTATGTCTTGTCTACTTACCTTGGACAATACAGATGGCATATCCAGGACTATTCTTAAACCTATTTGTCAGAATGCTAATTATTCTCATGTCCCAGGTGAAAAATATCAAACCACTTAATACTTACACATATCCTCAGATGTTCACTTGCTAAATCAGAAATTTCTATTTACGCCCTTTTTCTTACCCACTGAAATTTCAAAATAGCACTCACCAATCTGACTTTAATCTAGTGCAGAAGTACAAATCCAACATCCATTTCTTACTCCCTGTGAAGGACCCAACAGTTGCTAGTCTATCTGATTGAGTATTCTACATATTCTTTAATAATGGAAAAGAGAAAAAACTGAGAGCTTTATAAATGCTTTCAAATGGCGGAGAGAAAAAAAAAAAAACAGCCCAAGAACTGCATACATTACTTTGTTTTTTGAACAAGAAACAGTCTCATAAGAGCTATGATGGTTACAGACACATAAATGACTTCTGAGCAAGCAAAGAACTTGCTTAAAACTTCTTTCCTGTAACACCTTGGAGTTCATTGCAATTGTGCAGAGTACACAGGACGGTAGTTTAAATAATATGAGCTAAAACATTGTGAGGTATTAAGTTCCACCCTGTAAGCTCAATAAAGTATTTCACAAGTAGATTCAAACAAAAAAACCCCAAACAGGCTGCAATGCTATTTTATAGATATCTACACATATATACAAAAAACACAGTCATCAAAACTTTTGTTTCAGGTGCCTTAACAAAGCAAACCTAAAATACGATTCACACAAACCCATGTTCTTTCCTGAGTCATAGAATGTGAAGATTGAAAGCACGGCAAGTATATTATGCCTAAATTATTTTCAAGTGCCTTAAATACATATGTTAAACACATCAGCAGAGTGATAATATGACATTCATAATCATGTTTCACCTTTGGGCACAATTTTAGCCCAGTGAGAAGAGGATTTCCCTTCTTGTGGAGAAACCTGAGGAAAGCTGAACTGCAGAGGTACAGCCTAAACCTTCAGCTGTGCTTCAAGCTGGGATATGGACTAACTTTCTGTGGTTTAAGCAGGGACCGCCCCTACAGAGGGCAGCTCGGAGGAGTTTGTCCCTCATCCCTGCAGTGCTGTTGCTGACATAGGAGCAGAAGTATAAGACAAGATTGAAGAGTCTGGCTAGTGAGTTCAAAGTCCCTACTGCAGAATGCATTTTATCTTATTTATTTGTGGGGTCTCCAACTCTGCAACCCCTCAGTACCTTTTGGATCAGGGAATTAAATATGAAATTCATTGGGCCTCAACTTCTTACACCATCCTTCCCCTCATCAAGAAGGTTAAAAAGAATATGAAGTGAAAAAACATGCTTCCTTCCCCACCCAGTGTATCGGCAAGTAATTGTGCAGAAAATGGCAGAGAAAATAATCTGATTTATTATCTGAGATGGAATAAATTACTTGCTCCATATATCAAAAGAAGGGCAGGTGCTCTTTTTGGAGCAGAGCAATGTGCTTTGGTGCAAGCTTAATAAGTTAATCGGATGCTACTGAGACAGATTGAAGATTTCAGTTGTAATGTACTTACCACCAAGAACTCGGTTTATCTTATATCTTTCAAAAACTTGAATCATGTTTGTCAAGGCTGTTTGATTTAAATCAACTCCTCAGAAACCAGAACCGCTACCAGCAAAAATCTATAACTATATGGGCAGCAACAGAGTTACACAGCCACCAGCTCAGCATTTGTATATCAAAGTCATAATAAGAGGCTTAAAAATGGATTTGAACATAGCAGTGTTGCTACTTCTTTAGCAAGAAGAAAAATGTGGAGCAATACAGAGATTTGCTGAACAAATAAATCTGTGGAAAACCAAGTTACTAAGGTAAGCCTGATCAAAAAATGAATATATTCTGCCCAACGCTTTCTACATAAAACTCATTTTTTCATCTGTAGCAGACGATCCCAACTGCAGAGGCTATTCCATCTTGCACAGTGCAGTAAGCTCTTAATGCATAATGAGTAGCATTAACAGTAGGCAATGGGTGAAAGTTATGAGCTACAGTATCTTTACTCAACCATTTCACAGAAAAAGCTAAAAACCACGGTATATCTAATCAGCTGACAGTAGCGATTGCCCTACTATGCTCAGCACTGGTGTGGCTTCAGCTTGAGCCATGTGTGCAGTTTAGGGCTCCACAGTATAAGAAGAATACAATAATAATATAATCTGTCCAAAGGAGCGCAAGAAAGACGGTGAAAGGCCTAGAGGGCATGACTTAGGAGCAGCTGAGGATACCAGGTTTGTTCAACTTAGAGGAGACTGAGGGGTGCCCTTACTGCTGCTTACACTTTCCTCGTGAGAGGGCAAGGACTGATCTACTCTCTCTGATGTTTGATTACAGGATGCAAGGGAATGGCTTAGAACTGCGTAAGGGGAATTTCAGACTGGATATTAGGAAAAAGTTCTTCACTGAGAGGGCGGTCAAGCACTGGAACAAGCTTCCCAGGGAAGTGGTTATGGCCTCAGGCCTGTCAGTGTTCAAGAAGTGTTTGGAAAAAGCTCTTTGATACATGGTTTAACTTTTAGGTTGCCCTGGGTGGAGTCAGGAGGTGGACTAGATGATCCTCACAGATCCCTTCCAATTCATATTCTATGATTCTATGAAACATAATGGCTTCAGAAAGTTATACTTCCTATTCTGAAATGCATCATGTAGTTGATAAAAAGCCATGTTCTGAAGACCTTTTTTTTTCCCCAGATACATTTTTGCTTAATAGTTTTGAAAAGGGTATTATTTCACGTAAGTAGCATAAGTATTTCACATAAGCAAGATATTTTCATTTGACAGTTAACGTCCTGTTACAGAGAAATACAAAACTACTTTCACATTGCACAAATAGTTTTTTCATACTGAATGGTAGGTGTGAAAAGAAGGTTAAAGAGGTTATTAAGAAATATATACTTTTTAAGTGATGGTAAATAGCACACTCAAAATCCAGGCTGGAAATAAGAGTCCTTGGCCCATTCTATAATCAAGGGCTGAAAATAAAGGCTTTTCATTTTTATTTTGTTTATACACTCAGACAGTATATCGAACTCAATAGGTCAAATTAAATCTCAAAAAGTATGACTTTTATCTATGTTCAAGCTGTGTCCATCTATTTATGAGGTAATAGCTTTATTATCAGAAGTCTGGCAAAACATAGTATTTCAGTGTTGAGATGCATAATTCATTGCCATTTTGACTATTAAGAAATATCTCAATACTGAAATGCATACAAGCAATGCATTTAGCAGGGTGCCTGCAAAGAAACTTACTGGTTTATACAAATTGCACTCTAGAAGGAATGGAGAAAAATCATTTCATCAGCTAAACAAGGTATTGAGATCAATGCTATTACAGTAGCTCCTTGATAAAGATACAGTTCATTATTGCTTTATTCATTTGCTGGTTTACATTGGTGATGAGTGCAGCTGATCAGTCAAAGGCATCTCTCATGCAGTTGGCTGCAGAAACAAACCTATTTTTTTATATAAGCCTCCTGAATAACCAAGGTTGGTATGTTTGGCTAGAATGAACCATCCAACAATAGCTGTTAAAGCAATATTCTCAGATGCTAAATGTTTTACCAGTTCATTTACAGGCTTTAAATTGTTTATTTACCAACACATACAGTTCAGGGTTAGAAAAGAAAGCAGACAGCTGTTCCACTTTCATCGAGACTAAAGTAACTGAAGTAATCTTGTATAGGTCTAGCTGGAGATACTCCATTAATACTGTAATGAAAAACAACTCCCAAATGTAGACTTACAATATATGGTCACAAGGACATTTTTTATTCAAGGTTTCTGTTCCTTTGAAAACACAGACCACTTATGACCAAAGAAAGAAGTAATTTTTGTCAAGTACGGCTAAATCCAAAATGGAGAAGTTTTCAGGTGCTTAGATACAGAATAAGCATCATGCTCACCTTCTACCTTACAGCATGTACTAGCTTATTGAAAACAGTTACAGCAGAATCATCACCAATGGGCCACTCACTGAAAAGTTTCACCATAGTTTCCTGGTGATGCAATTTAAGTACA
Organism: Actenoides lindsayi; assembly: GCA_025331215.1. Classification (NCBI taxonomy): domain Eukaryota; kingdom Metazoa; phylum Chordata; class Aves; order Coraciiformes; family Alcedinidae; genus Actenoides; species Actenoides lindsayi. Next base: position 21,836 of record WTSP01016737.1, on the reverse strand, counting down.
GAATTAATAAATAATCATGAAAGTTTACATTAAACAAGAAGCTTTCAAACTCTTCCACTAGTGAGGAAGACAAAGGAAAAAACCCCAGTGTTGATCTTGGTTAGGTGATGTAAATGAAATGGCATGACATGAGCAGTAGGAAGTTTCTTACAAATGCCTAAATGATCTAGGTCAGGTTTTTGAAAGATAAGTAGCAAGAGCTTAGTCACTTTAAATTATCATTTGAAGCTTCAAAGTTTCACAGGGCTGATGTTCTTTACTGTAAGAACAAATTCAGATTATTACCTTTCAAGTATTTATTCACTGAAATAATACTAAATCAATGTCCTTTATAGAACAAAGTTCCAGCCCTTTGAGTCAGGTTTTCTTCTATTTTCAGCAATACTTGTATTCAGGCATTATAAAATATATAAATCCACTCCCTACACATACACACAAAATCTATTCATTTTTCATCCTATATCCAGAATGAGTTTCTTATCAGAACTTGATTCTGGTAACTGAGTCCTTTGCTCAGCAGTCAGTCTGTGAACCACAGTTTCATAGTGTGCACATTCTGCTCAAACACAACCTATCACTCCAGTGTTGAAGAAACTACTATTAAAACTGAACTATCTTTAAGTTTTGGGTCACTCACATTTGGTCTTTATTAAGTGACTATCAAATAAAATAACAGAAGCATAGAATCACAGAATCATAGAGTGGTAAGGGTTGGAAGGGACCTCTAGAGATCATCAAATCCAACCCCCCTGACAGAGCAGGATCACCCAGGGCAGGCCACACAGGAACAGATACAGGAGGGGTTTGAAAGTCTCCAGAGAAGGAGACTCCACAACCTCTCTGGGCAGCCTGTTCCAGTGCTCCATCACCCTCACAGTAAAGAAGTTTTTCCTCATACATTAGTGCATTTTGGAGATAGGGCTATGTTATGCATGCTACTGTGACATTAAGTGACTCTTACTTATATAAAGATAGAATATTTGTAGTTCACCACACTGAACAACATTTGCAGAAACATCACTTTTTGTTTATATCTAAGAAATAACCCACATATTAAAATTAAGTAATACATCCAAAAATAACGTATTATAAATACATATTTGACAGTAAGCTGGTGTTTCACATGATAAAACTAATGTTTTCCTAGCATTATTTTCCATACGCTTCTAAAATGCCTATTTTAATAGTCCATAAATTGTCATCCCTCTGATACGTTTCTTTCTCCTATACCCACATTCCTGAGTATCACTCCCTTCACCTGATAGTCAAAGATTAAAGCAATTCTACCCCCACTCCATTTTGAGATTCTTTTCTGCAGTTAAAGGTTATGTTCTTACCATGTTCTCATATTAGGAGGTTCTAAATACTTCAGATATCCAGAAAAACTTTAGATATCTAGAAATATTTTCCAATTATGAGCTTTTCATTCAGGATTTCATTTAGGCTTCTTGATGATATTTCCTAATTCTGCTTTGCAAACTGCATTTTTAAAAGCTGCTGCATAGCAGTTCCAGCTATTTCTCACATATAAGCATACTGCAAGAAAACAAGAAAATAATCATAATTCCCCAAGAAGTTTCAATAAGGTCCAATAAATAAATAAACAAATAACAAAAATCTCCTTTCAGATGTACTAGTATAATTCAGGAATAATGTCACCATTTTGGTGAGGCACTCTGGTACAACGCTGAATAGCACAGAGTCCAGGATTCAATCAGAAAAAAAAATTCCTTGCACAGTTTTTTACTGGTATATTATAAAGTCTGCAAAAATTGAGTTATTAACTAGTATGGAAGATTTTTACCCAATCATATATTTACAGCAGAAAGGACAAAAATGGATCCACTGAAGTCCTTTTAATTGCAAACTGTTTTAATTTTGCAGACTGTCCCTTTGTGATGCAATTAGCACTTTCTTTTGCTACAGCCCTAGAAACACACTCTGTAACGTTACAAGCTCATACAGTACATAGCTATATCATAAAATCAAAATAAAAATAAGTAGTTTCCTGATTGTGGGGTACTTAGTAGAAAGTGTTATCACACAGCAATCTTTTCACCTAGAAACAGTACATATTAAAAAAAATAATAATATAGGAAACTCTACTTCTTTGAGACTTCTAATCATCTGTGCAATTTGGCAAGAATTGGCCAATAGTTAAAAAAGTTGTTAGCAGTGGAGGAGGGTGGGATAACAGACACGTATACATACACAGAAAGTATGTATTATCTGAGTTTCTTTTCCTTTACATGCTGCAGCAGTGTACTGATGTAAGGATATTTAAATATACCTCCCCGATTTTCTTTACTCTGTCTAAAATTTAAGATTTAGGAGGTGGAATTCAGAATATGGCATACATGATATATGAATGTTCCACATGTAACTCAACTCTTCAAACATTAAATCTAAAACGTGAGAAAAGTGTGCTGCTGGTTACAACCTGTAAAAGCAGCATCTACAGATAAGATGACTTTTTCTACTTTGGAATTTACTGAAAGAAAATCTATGCAATTTCTTCATTATTCAAACAAAAACGCGAAGTTAGATTTCTGAAGAAATATATGAATACTCAGAATTTCCACTCCGTAGAGTGTGTCAAGAATTTTGTATCTGTTTATTCTAAATGGCAATGCGTCCAAGTTCAACCTGAAGATGCATCAGCTCTTTCTAAAAAGACTAGAAACATACAGACAATGACACTAGGAAGATGCAAGAGATATAATCTGCATTTTAATGGAAATTGCTTTTTATTGGCATACGGAGCTAAATCTTAACAGACATGCAAAAGTTTCAAGAAATGAAACCACTGCTAACACACAAGGTCTAATTCAAGTGTGCTGTCCTATCCCTACGGCATATAAATAAAGACTATAAAAGGAAACTAACTGTATTACTTCCTCTCAGCTCAGGTATCAACCAAACACTGATACAAGATTTTTACAGAAGAAACTACTGCAAATAAGTTATCCATAATTACACTGGCTGAATCAGAATTCAGATCAGATCTTTTGGATTCATTCCCTTTACTGATAAAACACCCTCCTGTGTAGAGCTAAATATTATCTGCTCATTATATGTGCAAGTGATCAGAGTATCACTAAACACAGCAATACACAAGGAGAACCAAGGACGACTAGCACCTAAACCACTCTGTTACCTATCCAGTAAAAGACCTGATCGTGATCTTTATTATGCACAAGCTGCTTTTAGTAAGTGACATTTGGAACTGGGGTATCTTGGAAATAGATATTCAAGTCCTTGCCAAGAAACAGGCTCCACTGGTGGGAGAAAAAGTAGCTGAAATTGTATTTCAATATTGCAAAATAGTTGAACAACTGGTATTATTATCTACTTTGTTCATTAGCCAGTACAGACTGCATAAATTTTATGCAGCTGAGCAAACTATACACACTATTTCAGGTTATAATAATCCACAAGATATTAGAAGTTTCTCTGTTCCAGGCAATTTAACTGGCTGAATGGCACCTCCTTTAACAGTGAGGACTCGTAAAAAAAACCCCAAAACATCGCAACACACTAAGACAAACTATTTTTCTTTAATTTTCAGGACAAATGTAAGATCACAGAGTAAAGGAATTATAATTTTCCTGCTTATTGTGAGTAACATACAGATATGTATTTTATATACATGGCACCATATTACTGACAGCACCTTGTTATACTAAGCAAGCAAATAAAATAATATCAATGGACTAATTTAAAAGTTATGAGGGAATACAGCATTTTAAGTATGTAACATGCTCCTCATAATTAAAAAGCACAAAAAGATGTACAATTGAGTGAGTTGGTATGACAAACATAAATTGGCATTTGAAGAGTAAGAAAAAGAGGAAGAAGAGCAAGCAATACTATATGGTTCATCAGTCACAGACCAACAGTTCAGGTGCACAACCACAATGCAGCCTTTTCTCAAGCTGCTTTAATCTAGAAACGTTTTTATGAACTATGGAAAAGGAAAAGCAGTGTTATAAAATAAAGTGTTTTAAAAAGGTGTCAGGATATGCCTAGCCTTTAAAATTTCTCAACATCAAGATACGTTGGATCCCCAGATTCTGTAGTTTAGGTAGCACTACTTGTCAGAAATACTGGTTTTAATTAGTATTTGGAAAGAAAATTAAACCTTTCCCTTTCAAATGCCTTTTCAACCACATTTGCTATCTGCTCTCAGTGAGACAATGTCCTTTGGAATAAACTCTGTACAGGGTCATATCTAAAAAAATCACAAAAACAGCTACCACTGCAGAGTTCCCTTAATAAATAGGATACTCCTCACATTGTAAATTATTTTAAGTTTACTTTTTCACTTTCCACCCCTGAAAACTGACATCATTTGCAAACTTCATCTGCCAGAAAGCTTGTTTCCATCTCTTAGCATAGAACAGTATTTGACATGACCATAAGCTTTTCAGTCAAAAAACCCCACTCCAGTCTGTGTGACGAATAACAGCATGTTTCATGTGAAAAATCTTCTGCAAATCGCATTCTTCCTAGATCTGATGACTCACAGGACACAACACAAAACTCGTATCCCAAGCATAGTAGACAGAGCAGATGGAGAAAAGCAGCTTTGAAAAGGTGTAAATTAAGTGGTTTCATTAAGATATCCTTTGCTATCTGCTCCTCAGTAGTAGTGCAGCACCTGGAAGTAGTATAGCCTCTACATATCATCTAACACAAACTCAGTATCTTTTCCTATCTCACCAGTCTCTCTTCTCAAGTAACCAGTGATAGGATGAGAGGAAATGGACTCAAGTTGCACCAGGGAAGGTTTCAGTTGGATATTAGGAAAAATGTCTTCACAGAAAGGGTTGTCAAGCACTGGAACAGGCTGCCCAGGGAAGTGGTGGATTCCTCATCCCAGGAGGTATTTAAAAGACATGTAGATGTGGTGCTTAAGGGCATGGTTTAGTGGTGGGCTTCACAGCGTTAGGTTTTCAGCTGGAATCAACGATCTTAATGATTCTATGATCCGTCCCTCAAACATTATGCATGTACCATCACTGACAAGAGGCAACAAGACAAGGAAACTTTTCCTATTAACTAAAAACAAAAATCCAAATAACTTTGCACCATGATCTCAGCTAATTCTCCCTTCCGAGTGTTACACAGATCTGTAAGATCTGTCTGAAGTGGCCTTCCCTTTAAGAGGACACTTCTCTCATACTCCCAAACCCTTGCTAGATCAGAGAAAGGTAACCTCTTCTTTCCTTTTCACTTGAAATTTCCCTCCTCACTACTCTTCCACTGAGCATCACTACATTCATTTTATTATCTGTCTAGGTCCAACATTCATCATACATTTGCTGAATTTCCAAATAAATCTCTCTGAACTTTCTCTCATGTTTTACTTCACTCTCACAATTGCTCTATAAACATTATTTCATTCTTTAGTTTAAATATTTCCTTTACTGCCATGCTGAAAATGAAGCCATTATGCATCATGCTGACCTGTTTTATTTTCTGTTACTCCTGATTTGGTCAGCAATCATTTGTTGTCCACACCAGCTTTGCTGGTACCTTGGCCTCACTCATCAATTTTCTTTCAAACTCATAAGAATTACAATTTTGACTCTTTTGAGCTGTGTGCTGGAATTTGACAATAATATCAAAACCAGATGAAAGCATCCACAGGAGTTAAACAACGAAATTTTAAGTTCTACACCGCATTTTGTCTTCATTGAAGAAGAAAAGCTAAAAAATGATGTAATGTGGCATGCAAATTAAAGTATCAAGAAGTCACTACATGGCTTTCCATAAGTCATTTTACAAAAGATATGTTGCACGTTTTCAAAGATCTTATTAGCAGTAATGTGACTGTTCATGAATAGCGACACCATAAGCCATTCATTAGTTTCAATGCTAAGAGGGTGTGAGATCAAATTAGCTATAAACTTCCTAAGACTGCAAAATTCTGCTAGCAATTTTGTATTAATTCATTCTAAGCAGTGTCTTTCACAGCTTTAGAAAAGAAATCATCTTCCTTCTTAACTCCATTAAAGCATATTTACTGAGTGACGGGCTCCACAGAAAGAAAATCTTAACCAATTGAGTTCAAATTCCTAAATATTGATTTCTCTTGACTTTGAAAACATGGTGACATCTGTGTGCAGACATTTCCAGCTTTGTAATGTTTATAGTAGCCCTATGGGAAAAGGAAAGATGAAAGCCCATAATGTCACATCCCTGTCATTGATATGTCCCTGTGTTGCCAGCAGTGTTAAGGGAGGGGATCCTCTCTGCTCCAAACTAGTGAAGACACACCTGGAGTGATGGGTCCAGTTCTGGGCTCCCCAACACAAGAAAGAAATGTACATACTGTAAAGAGTCTCATGAAGGGCCAGGAAGGTGATTACTCCATAACTGGAGCACCTCTCCTACACGGAAAGGATGAGAGAGATGGAATTGTTCAGCCTAGAGAAGGCACAGAAGGGTTCTCATCAATGTGTATAAATACCTGCACGAAGAGAATGAATAAGAAGGCAACAGACTCTTCCCAGTGGTGCCCAGTGAAAGGACAAGAGGTAAAAGGCACAAAATGAAATACAGGAAATTAAAAGTGTAAAGATGTATTTTCTTGTTTTCTGTAGGTAGTCAGGTTGCCCATGAGGTTGTAAAGTCTTCATCTGTGGAAATACTCAACCGGACACGGTGATGGGCAACCTCCTGCATCTGACCATGCTTGAGCGGGGTGCGGGTCTAATTTTTAAAAGGTCTTCTACCAAATATACATAAAAGTATTTCTAGGCAGCCACAAACACACCACACAAGTAATTGTATTTAAAAAGCAAATTCTGTAATATTAGACTATAAAGAACTATGAGAGATGACAATTCCAACAAAGACCTTTTAATTCTACCAGTGCAATACCCAGTCCTATGCATTATCCTAACAACAGCCTGTAGGTGGTATCATAATGCAAATAATATATGAAAGATTATATTAATGGCCATAAAAATATGTTCATTTTTTGATCAGTTTACCATCTGCCTGTGAGGGAATGGATGCAAGAGTGTATGAATGCTAGTTTTTATGCTGTGCCTGAGAATCACAGAATAACAGAATTACTGAGGCTGGAAAAGCCCTCTGAGATCATCAAGTCCAGCCTATGACCCAACACTGCCACATCGGCCAGACCATGGCACTCAGTGCCACATCCAGCCTTTCTTTAAACACATCCAGGGATGGTGACTCCACCACCTCCCTGGTCAGTCCATTCCAATGCCTGATCACCCTCCCTGTCAGG
>WTSP01016737.1:0-14472 GCA_025331215.1 Actenoides lindsayi | reverse complement strand
CCACCCTCTCTGTCAGGAAGTGCTTCCTGATAGCCAACCTAAACCTCCCCTGGTGCAGCTTGAGGCCATGCCCTCTCGTCAAGTCAGTAGTTGCCTGGGAGAAGAGCCCGACCCCCACCTGACTACAACCTTCCTTCAGGTAGTTGTAGAGAGCGACAAGGTTCCCCCTGAGTCTCCTCTTCTCCAGGCTAAAAATCCCCAGCTCCCTCAGCCTCTCCTCATAAGACTTTCCTTCTAGTCCCTTCCCCAGGCTCGTTGCTCTCCTCTGGACCCACTCCAGCACCCCAATATCCTTCTTGAAGTGAGGGGCCCAAAACCGTACACAGTACTTGAGGTGAGGCCTCACCAGTGCTGAGTACAGGGAAATTTTTCTTTCCATACCACACCTTTACAGGGCTTGAAGCAATAATGATTCAATGTTTAGGAATATCCAACAGAGTAAAAGAGAAAAGAAAATATTTATATCTCTTCAGTGTTATCAGAATCCAGGTGAGATTTCTCTGAGCTTTGCTGGCACATGCCAGAAGTCTTTCAAGCCTCACAGATAAGGTTTTAGAAGTGTACTTCTGCACAATACTTAACTGTACCACAGATAAAGAAAACATGAGTAACAGCTCCTCACAGTAAGCTCTAGGTAATTAATTAGCTTGTGCCTTTGGTACAATTAGCCTGTTCGATGTTATGAAGCAGTTGTACTGAGACTGAATACTATCCCAGCCTAACAGGAAAGGAATAATCATTCTGATCAGCCTGACTCTTGAGAGGAAGAACGTTCCTGAAGAAAACTAAAGTCTACAGCCTCAAGTAACCTGTACATTTGAGAGTTTGACTTACAAACTCTCCCGGTATATAATCCCAGCTCCTAGATTTCAGGCTTGCACTTGCAGTTCTTCTCCTGCTTCTCTAGAGGAAGACCTGGACTGCATTTTTATCAGGTGAATAAAGTCCAATTTATAGTTTGGACAGTAAGGGTAAGTGATACTACAAAAGACGACGATACATCAAATAAAGTGGGTAAGCAATGAAGATGGTGAGAATTGTGGGTGGATGGGTCTGAGATTTCTTATGACTAAACAAACATTATTTTTAGCATAAATATATCTCTGTAAATCAATATTTTTGTATATGAAATTCCATGAAGTTGTTGACATAATCTAACACACTCTGTTATTATTGTACCAAGGAAAAATAGGGAAGAGGTTCAGAAGTTGATTCAAGATTCCATGGAAACTTTATATTGTTGAACTGGATAAATCCATACATCCCAAACATTTCTGATCATGAAAATACTCATTTTCCATTACAGTTTCACTAGACAGGAGGGACAAGAAAATTCCACGCCATTGCCATGACTAACATTTTTAAACATGTGAATCTATAGTAAAAGCTTCACATTGCTATAGTTATATTATAAAGCTAATTCAAAGCTGACCAGTATTTCCTCTTGGGGAAAAAACAAAAATTAATCATGTAAAACAGACAACTGAAGTTACCACTTACAGGCACACTTGCACAAATGGACACTTGCTGAACTACTGGAATAGTGCAAACTATGTGCTTATTTTATGTCCTTTTATGTGTACAGAAATACTGTGTGTCAGATGCCATTTTGTGGTAAAAACAGACAAGGGATGACATGGAATGTCAACACCTTTCCATATGGTATTTGCCAAAAAAAGATATGCTTTATATATATGGAAAATGTACATATACACAGACTAGATTGTTTTTCAGCACCAGCAATCAATAGAGCTGAGAAAATCTATGCATGTTACAGGTCTACCATCCTAATCAGTAAACGACCTTGATGACAACATGTAAGATAATTAGGCAATGAGAAGAACAGAAATTGTTTTAACAAAGGCAACTTTAAGGCATACTAAAATAAGCTTCAGAAGCAAAAACATATGAACAAATGTATAGTGGTTAACAGAGATGACTCTGAATGTTGGATACGTGACTGCATCATTTGGCACAAATTATCCCCAAAACACAAAATTAAAATCTTACTTCGTATATCAAAATACACTTTTTTTTTTTACAGTAAGATGAACTAAAAGTGTTAAAAAATCTAGCAGTTCAAGCGCACACAAAATCTGAAACCAAAAATATATTATCTGCAACTTTTAGAAAGTGCAGGGTTTAGATAGGTGAACACATCATTGCACTTTTGAGAAGATGCACTCAGCTGTGAATCCGATATGTTTTATAGTTTAGGTAACAATGGACTAGCAAACAACGTAAGTGGTTAAGAGGTAACGGATTGAATTTAGGTATTTCCAAACGTCAACTAGTAAATCATCTCATGATTTAAAATGCTTCTCACTCTTCAAAAATGAAGGCAAGGTACAATTTAAAATGTCTTTCTTTGGCTGTATAGTATGTAAAGCAAAAGAACTGTATTTATGACTTACATTCAAGCAGAGAGGTAGGAAACATCATAAACCATTGCAATTCACAGTAGCATGTATCAAACATCTGAACAACTTCATTATATAAATGTTAACTGCTTTTCTTTCCATATTCTGGTCATTTATGTGATGGAGTAAATCCCTATGATGAGCAAACACCGCCTAAGATTCCAGAAGTGTTGACATATGCTATTGAATTGTATCACAGCAGCCTGACAGCAACAGATGAGTGCTCTGAGACAGGCGCCTGCTGCCGATCACTCAGGCTCATCTCAAAAACAGTCATCTTTATACCTATCAGTTGCTTCCTTCCTTTCGTAAAATGGAAATAATTGATAAGAATGTCCACAGCCAACATCATTCATAAGTGAACCTTATTTAATCATGAACTGACATCTATTGACTATACAACTACGAAATACAATATACCTCTGACTGGCAAACCAAGATGCTGCATTCTACAATATTAGGTGAAATTCCTTATTCAGAAATATCTAACCCGTTTAGAATTAAAATCACCCTTATTTACTATCTTAATGAGAAATATTGTAAATCTTAAAACCAGTGGTGGGTGCTAATTACTTGAAAACATAAATTGATGACTGTTAAAAAAAAAAAAACAGTCTCACAGCTGGGCTAAATCTCCCAGTTCTAGACTCTCTCTATAATATTTCCAACCATGCATTGGTCTGACTAATCAGCACAATAAAGATGGAAATTTGTAATTTAAGAATTATCATTGTAATACTTAAATGTGTCATCAGATCACTAATCATTAATATAAAATATTAATTTTAATTTTTTTACATCATCAAGAGGTGCTTTTGGGTTTGTTTTGTTTTTATTTTTTGTTTTCTTTTGTTTCTCTTTTAATTTACCCTTTTTTCTTTTTCTCAAACATAGTAAGTATTTCATAGAGTTACCAGGAAGTAAGTTCTACCTTGGTCTTTCCTCTGGAAAAGATTGGCATAGCAGGTCCTAAGGCCTACTCTAAATTTTTTAACTAAAATACTACAATGCCATGCCAAAAATGTATTACTTACAACAAAGATTATTTTTGCATTTATGATTAATACAAAATAAACAAAAAATAGATATGCAATGCAGCCAGATCAAGAAATATTTAGTGATTTTAAAGTGCTACCAAAAGAATTCTTCCACATATTCAATTGTTTTTTTTCCAGTGGTGAGAGTATGTACTGAGGTTCATTTTCATTCTTTTCTTTCTCTGATAACTTAGTTGTCATTACTGATACAGTATAATACATATTAGATTAGATGAGCAATTAGATTAATTAGTAAACATTTTCTATGTTATTAACTACTTTCAGATTTTGAGACATACTTCTCTTTTTAGCTCCTCACACAGTACCAGATTTCAGGAATTTGGGGAGTTTGAATTTCTGGCAGTGCTAACATTAATCAGGACATTTGCTTTTCTTCAAAATATCCCACTTCCCAGGAATATTGAAACACATCCAGTACAACCTAAGTCCCAATACAATAAGTTACATTCTTCCTTGTTCACTTTGACCAAAAAATGATGATTGAGGAATTTGATATTTGTTTAAGCATTCAAAACTTCTACAGAAGTGTAAAAACCTCTTTCTATGTCCCAAATATTGTTGAGTGTTTTGCAAATATGTAAGCATCCTCTTAACCATCACTGGAAGACCTTTTCCCCCCTCCGCTAATGTTTTCATACAAGATCTGAAACTAGTATACATGAAGTCTTTTCCCTTTGAAAATCCAGAGAGTGTGCTAGAAATCCCTGATTGTGGTAACCTGCAATCCTGGGACAGGGCAACACGTACTCAGCAAATCCAGTTTCTTTTTTTCATTCTTCCTTTTTAAAATAAAATAAAATGAAACCTACAAAACCCCAGCAACATTAAAAGCAATGCACTTGTAAAAGTGAAAATGCTTAACCTCTTTACGAGAAGACTAAATCTGAACTACAGCCAGATGACTTGCTTTAGACTTCTGCTGTATCATTGGTTGCATTTCTCAGACAAAATTCTGTCATTGCAGAGCACTGCTAGTTTGTACAGCCTAACTGTATATTTGTGTTGGGTCCAACAGACCCAATCTCTTTCCCTCTCACTTATGCACTCTTGAAAATGACTTTTAACCTCTCCAAAGACATTTTTAATATCTTACATTTTTCATTCTTTGGCACTACTTGAAGCATTATTTCACTTTCTCAGATGTTTCTTTGTTAGACAAGGTTAGCCTACAATAGTAATCAGCCACTTCAGGATCTGTGGTAACAGAGAAGAAAAAAAAAAAATTCTTTCTCCTAAAGATAAAATAACAAAAAGATGTCCCTGGGAAAAAAATCAAAGATTTTCACAAAAACATTTTTCCACTAGTTTTAGTTGCTAAATCACCTACAGCCGAAGAAGCATCCATCTGAGAAGAAAATATAACCTTCCACTACATATGCCTTTTATCTTGGTCATGCTCTGTGGGTACTTTTGTAGATTTAACAACCAAACCTTCCCATATCATGTCAAATATGTCACACATATTGTAAGGAAAGAACCTACAAGACTGAGGCTTACATGATCTTTCAGAATTTGTCACCTACTCGCCAGCAAGTTACCCAATTCTGATTCTCTGCAGGTCTATCTTGATGCAAGTATTACAGACCAAGTTGTCCTACCACTGGAACAAAATTAGTCACACCATATAAAGTTAAGAATCTGTGGAAGTAGAGAAAGATGTCTAGATCTTTGACCCTCTAGAATTTTCAATAAGGCTGTGACACTAGACAGGCATGGTCAGTAACCACTTGGAGATTTTCTCAACAAAAGTTCTCTGTTAGGAAACATAACTTGATCTGTATATTAAACTTTCTGTGATTACAGTGACTGCAAAATATTTCTGTTCTGAAGAACTGCAAACTAAGAGCAAAAATCAGCAGTGCTGTAGCTAAGGCACAAGCCTGATCTGATCCATGAAAGAAATCTCCTATGATTTTATCAGCTCCAATCAGTTACCAGTATCTACTGACAAAATACATGAAAGCAGAACACTTTCTCAGAAGTGCATTTTCTAAGCCATAACCTTGTTTTTAATTAATAACCAGACTGGTATATCTAGATACAAACTCAACTCTATTTTATTGTTTAATGAATCAGCTCTAGGCCCGTTAGAACATGGGAACTATGTACACCAACTATCTACTCCTTTCCCGATCTACAGAAAATCACTACATAAATGATGACTGTAAATTAAAAGGACTCTTATTAACAGTAAAACAAATACTAATATGGTGAGATATAGGCAGTGCAGTTCCTGTGTCTTTTTCTGGGTGTTTACCAGAAAGTAAGCCTTCATTTGAGCACCGATAGCCACACAGACACATACAAACATACATTTTCCTAGATTTACACTCTTCTTTATCTTCCCAAGTATGTCTGCATTTCTGAGAGCTATGCCAAAGAACATTTAACTATATTCCAACTACAACAGCACTGGAAACAACCATGATCAATACCTCAAAACTTGAAGGGTAACATCTGGCTAGAAGTTTTTTGAGGAAAGAAAAAATAAATCTTTATACTCAATGGACAACTGCACTACTTGCAGGCCCCATCATGACTTCACTGATACTGTATCAGGCATTAATCACCAAAATTTCTGGCTCATTATCTTCAGAGTTAATTTTAGAGAGTCCTGTTCATTACGCAAACTTCATTCCCCAGTTCTCAAAGTTGAAATTGAGCATTTAAAATAAAAAACCCAACCCTAGTCTCTTACTGAGGCATCATTGCCTAATTGCTCAACACATAAAAATATATTATGAGGAGGAAAACTTGCATTTGGAGCCAATCACAGCAAGACAAGAAGCTAAAAAGAAAGTCTAGAAAAAATATATTTTTATTGCCAATTTTATTACCTGCTTTGTTAGTTTTCCACCCACCTTTTCACACTTCTAAAACTACACAGTTGTTAATAGGTATCAAAAAGATTGACAATGAGTTAAGTAAAAAAGTTGCCATCCATGACCTGTCCCAGTTGCTCATTAACATCTTTCTTGCTGCTTCCATAGATCCGTCAGCTTACCTGCATGCATAGCCAGTCACAGTGCCAGCCAAAATATTTAGTATCCGATAAAACTTTGGTTTTAAGTGCAAGTTATTTGACAGACACAAGTTAAGGAAGAGCCTACAGATAAAATTCTACTATCAGAGAGGAGGATATAATAGCTTCTGGCAGGACATGGTGAAGAGCAACTGAGGTAGACTCTCAGTTGTAATCGGTAGACTCACAGTTGTAATCTTTCCACCTAGCTCAGTGGCAATCAAGACAGCATTTCAGACCACAGCCTTAAAGTTGTGAAGGATACATGGGAGGAAGAGGAGGCAGAATATCACAGACACAAAAGTAAACTCTACTGGAGATTGGCTACTGCTTTAAGAAAAAAAACTGTGTCTTATAGAACTAAAAAAGAGAACAAAACTCCTCAGTTTTCTATGCTATTTTACACTTACAAAATAGGCATAACCAATAAAAATATGAAACGAGAAGGTGGCTCTCACGGGGTAGCATTTAATAAAACTATATCCTTACAAGATAACAGTTATTCTGGGACTGGCCGCATTCATAGAAGGAAACAGCCAGCATGAAGTGCTTACTGAACTACATTTACTACGCAACTGAGACAAGGTGCTGTGAGTAGGGTCCCTGAAGGAGACAGTCCAGATACTTATGTCTTGGGGCTCCCTGATTCTTCCCCTTCCTCGGTCATCTTATAGCCACAACAGCTGGCTCCAGAGATTATGGGCTGAGTACATGTAAAGCCCGACTCTAAGAACCCACTTGTTGTCAAGTCCCACAGACCCAGTGGTAAAAATATGACAGTGGTTTAGCTCATTTGGATACATATCTAACCAAGATCAAATATTAAATGCAAGTAAATGTTGCCTGCTATGCAAGCTAAAAGTTGCTCTGTTACAACAAGTAAGGGAATAGTAAATTTACCTTCTTGAGCCTCAGACCAGTGCTTTAGATAGAAGGATGTGCTTCTCCTCTCCACTTCAAATAAAATTCATTCTCTGCTCATTTCACAACACCTAGAATTAAAAAAAGAAGATCTTACTGAGATAGTATAGGAAATATTAATTTAATTTAGTCCATTTTCAGTAACTGGATTAGGTGTTTGTAGGCCTGGTTCTGTATAGGAGATCATAAATGTCAAATGGGAATATCAAAGGCACTTGTAAAGCAATATTACTGTGATGACAACTCTGCATCTTTAACCCTTCAAATTATGAAAAAGACAATTATTCACTGATAAACACTATAGGTATGACATGTTTTCTTTCTCTGTGGTCAGCCATCTGTAATAAATTCAAAAAGATGACACACTGCTTCCATGGAAAAGAAAGAAAAGGAAAGGGTGAAGTAGCTACTTTCATAATTTCTGTCTGGATAGAACACACTCTCGTTTCATTTCTATGCAGCGAAGAAAAAAAAAAGTCTAAATTACTCTTTATCATTCAAAAAAGTAGAAAAAAAAAAAAAGGTGTTCTAGCAGACGCTGCAACAGCAAAAATGATACAGTATTCTTGTCGCTTCTAAGAAATAGAAACATTTGATTATTTTGAAGTAGCTGGCCAGAGCTGGCAGTTGAACTCAATTACTATTCCATCAGGTGCCAGCTGATACACTCAACACTGTTTGAGAGAAGATGAAATACAGTAGTCCATGCAAATCATAACAGAAAGTAATCTCACTGAGCTGATACTGAGTTGTTCCTTGCCTAAGAACAGGTTTCACATTCCAGGTGAAGAAAATTTAAAACACTAAAACTAAAGGATGAAATCAACTTAGCAAAATAATTTTTCAATACTTTTGTTTTAAAAACAGACTCTCACAGAAATTAAAGCAGGCAAGCATAACACAGCATCATTCTTCTTGAAAAAGATCACAAATAGTGAAAAGGATGGTAACTTGATTAAAGTAATGTCTACAGTTTCTGTGTCCATCTGCAGGGGACCTGTTTTCTCCACATAATTTAGCATACGTTGGGAGAAGTTAATAATAAGGTTGTTTGAGATTTCTCCAAAGGTTGCACAATGCACTACACACATACCATTTACTTAGGATTATCAAATGCAGCTGCATCAGAAATTAGGAAAATATTAAACATACACAGAAGTGAAGCTGTAGACTTGGTCCTTCAGAGCAGTTGGTGCTTCCTTTTGCTTAATGCCAGCTAGGCTCCAACCCACAGAGAAAACCACTACAGATTAGTATTTTCTGCCAGGCTGTGCTACAAATGAACATTCTTATTTGTAGTGGCATGCCACTCAACGGAAAAAAAATCATTTTCAACTCGGAGAAATCAGAAGGAGGACTTTAAATTCCACCCTAGTAAATAAGAGGATTATCTTAGAAACTAAGGTAATATTTTAAGCACACTAAGAAGTTTTTTCTCATCATTATTTTCTAGAATGCTCTGTTGTCCACCTATGGAATTTTGCTTCATGAGGCTTCAAGTTCTTTCCTTCAGATACTAATACAGTTCCAAACAAATCTTTGGTCCTCCTGGTAATCAGACTCTATTTTCTGTCTCTTACTGCAAGATGTCATAAACATTTTGTTTCACCTTCACAGGTTCATCTTCTCCTTTGGCCTTAAAGATGTCAAACTTTATAAATCGATTCTGCTCTTGCCATCATGACAGGCAAGCCCTACTTATCCTTCCTCTGGCTCCGAGTCTTCATTTTTTCCATTCCATAATGCTCTTACCTCTCCACAAATACTCTTAACTCTCTATAAAAATACATATTTCTGGAAGAAGGAACTCAGCTTTATAATAAGTGCAGGTAAAAAGTGTCTCCTCCACGAGTAAGTCTGTCTAATTCTCTAATGGGGTTTCTCCAATTCCGGAAGTTTGGAATGGGCACTCACATCCAAAGTGACTAGAAATGAGCACTGAATAGATCCAGTACATTCCCATTAGCCTGGAGGAGACTGAGGGGGGACCTCATTAACGTCTATAAATATGTTAAGGGTGAGCATAAGGAGGATGGAGCCAGATTCTTCTCAATGTCATCCAATGTTACGACAAGAGGCAATGGGAGTAATAAGTTGGAGCACAAGAGGTTTAGGGTAAACAGAAGGAAAAACTTTCACTGTTAGAGTGACAGAGCACTGGAACGGGCTGCCCAAGGAGGTTGTGGGGTCTCCTTCTCTGGAGACGTTCGTTCCTGTGTGACTTGGTCTAGGTGATCCTGCTCTGGCAGGGGGGTTGGACTAGGTCCCTTCCAACCCCTAACATTCTATGATTCTATGTCAAAACTATTAAAGAATTGTATTATTTAAGACTTAGAATTGGATTCGATCCCTGTGAAATCACCTCATAACTCCAAAGAATTCAGCATATTGTTGTATTTTAAAAATAGCAAATGATGAAGTAAATATTTACTGCAAACAGGGCAATAAAAGCAAAAAATGTAGGCTGAAAGGAACTTTTGGAGATCATTTAGTCCAGACTCCTCCCCAAGGCAGGGCTAACTTCCATAGAGTTGAGTTGCTTTAGGGCCTTGTCCAGATAAGTTTTAAAAACCTCCAGAAATGGAGGTCCCTCTCTAAGCAACCTGTCCCAGTTATTAACCTTGCTCCCAGTGAAATGCTGCCTCCTTATGTCCAGTGGGAGTTTCCTTCATTCCCACTTGTGACCACTGTCCCCTGCCTTGGTGCTGTGCACCTCCCAGGAGAACGTGGCTCTTCTGCTGTTCCTGAAACCAGCTACCTGTGGTGCCCTCTCTTTCATCTCCTGGCAAAACAGATCCTCCAGCATCTCAGTGGCCTCCCACTCAACAATGTGCATTTTCTTGACCTCTTTCCTGTTTTGGGGCACTGCAACCTGGGCACAGCTGTCCTGCTGTAGTGGAAGGGAAGAAGACCCTGCTGTGACCTGCTGGCTGTACCCAACCATTGGAAAGCTTTCTTTGTTGCAAGGGTGTGTGGCTGCCTCGCCTGCAACCCACTGTCCACCAGTTCCCTTGCCCTTTTCTGTGGGACTGCTGGCAGATGGGCTGTAGTGTTGCACTGGATAACGCCAAACCAGGGGCAGGACTTCTGCTGAGCTATTTGTGTGAACAGTATTTACAGGGAGTTTTAAGACAGATAGTCCTGTCTAAGAAACTTATGCCTAAACTAGGTTAGACAAGTAAATGAGACAGAATGAAAAATAACCTTTCAAGAAAGGCAAGCCATTTAAAAAAAAAAGTTTTGAGTAGGATTCAGCGGGACCATAAAGACAAATGCAAATTTAGGGCCTTCTGTTCAAGGTGTGGGAGACAGATAATTGAGAGACTCAAATCCCAGAATGGATGATAAGGATAAATAAAGCAATGGTATTAGAGGGTTACCTGCCATAAGGTGTAAGAATAGAAGAACAATCAAAAGCAAAATAAGATTCTGTACATCCTTAGGCACACAGCTCACCTCTTCATTCAGTTACTTATTTTTTCACTTCTGAGATTCCAATTAGGCAACATCAAAGATATCACAAGCCACTTTAGGTACAAAAAGGTCTTCAAAAGGAAAACTACTACTGCAGTCTGTCGGAGCTACCCGACAAAGAAGAGTTCAATAACCCTCTACTGCACTTGAGCAATGAGAAGCAAAAAGTATAACCTTAAAATATAAGTAATGGAAAGAAATAGGTATGTGCCTGAAAGGAAATCTCAAATTCATCAAGCTAAGCTTTCAAAGACAAACTTTAAACAAAATGGAGGAAGCTGAAAATACCTATTCATTTTGCTTGTGAGAAAAACGAATCTCTTGGGCCTTTAGGCAGTAGAGAATTATGTGGTCTTTCAGACTGAAAAAGTGCAAACTGTAGAGGATCAGACTGAATAAATGTTAAGATGCCAGTCTGACGGGGCCTTTGGGAATCTACTCAATAACAATATTTTTGAGATGTCTCACACAGGAATGGTGTATTGGTTATAGTTATTTACACCTTGAAGAGTAAGCTAATAAAAATGAAAGGATGTGTTTATGCATTAAGGAACAGAGACAAAGGAAATATCTGCATGAGAACAAGTAACAGGTATAAACAAGCCGGTTATTTTAAGGTGAGCTGACAAGAAAAAAAAACCCAACCAAATTAAAAAACTGCTAACTTGCAATTGGACCGTACTATAAAAAGAATTAATGTTGGCCACTTAGCATCTTTAAAGTGACGAAAAATTAGTCTTGTTAGTAGGACTCTTTCCCTCAGTTCACAGAAAGACTTGAAATACAGAATTCATTTAGTCCTCCTAGCAAGAAGAAACCTGCTTATCATTAAAAAAAGGGCACTAGAAAGCAACTGGATGAAGGAACAGTTTCCTAAATATGTAAAGATGATTCCAGCACTACTGTTACCGCTGTTGCAGATAGGACAAGGGTGGTATTCAACATCCCAAAATTGAGATGTGTACAACTGAAGAAGACTTCTTGAGTAAATCCTGGTCTCAACACTGATGCAAAGACCAGCTTCCTGAATACAAATTCTCTGTGCATTTTATTCAGGGTACAGTAATGATAGCAACTGTGGAGAAGCCCCTTGGTCAGTGTGATGGGACGGTTAATACCAACAGAAGCCATCTCCACCAAAACGTTCTTTCTGTGCTGTTGAGTAGGAGTGCCAATAAAAAGCTGAGGCCCTTGGATGAGGATCTCAACACATCTGATGACTGGGATCTAACTCTGTGTGCAAATATATTTTCCCCTGGTAAGTCAAAATTAAGCAGAAGATAGGTATAATTTTCAATATCTAGTATATTTCTCATAGTATTCTAAATGTAATTTATAAACACTGATTATTTGGTCTAAGCCTGTAATCCTCTTTAAGAGTAAGATACATACTGCATAAATAGCTTGAGAAAAAAAAATCTACTTCATTATATGACAACTTGCAAAACTAACTACATCTTTTGTGAAAAGAAAAAGATAAGAAGGCATAAAGGAGCTGACTCTAATTGACACCTTTACTACAATAATCTGCAACAATACTTGAAGAGGAGCAAAAAACAGGTTTAGTCATGCCCTTTTCTTGTATCATATCCAAAAAAAGGTTTCAATCGCTTTCTTAAATGACATACTTTTACTTCTTTATTGAATTCTTTATTTCATCTCTTATATCCTTTCCTTTCTGCTTTTTTTTTTTTTAAATCAATTGCTAAAATTACTCAGCAGAATTGCACATCAGGTATACACTTCCTTTCACTGGCATAAGATATGGGAGACAGGAGCTTAAAAGGGCAGTCATTATGTGTAGTCCATAAGCTAACATTTCCTGCAGACAATATATGATCATAGTTACAGCAGGGATGGGGCCAAATCGGATTTAAACTATTCATTTAAAGTTCCCAGTTTCTGCAACTGATGAAAGCTCATCTTGTTTCAAATACAATGTTCCCTAGTGTCAGGTATATTTAGGACTCCATGAAAATGGAGGAAAGAACTTGGACCTCTAACGTAGCTACAGCTAAAATAAATACAGAAGTGAAAATATAGAATGGGTAGTAATGAAAAAGTCATGTTCCTAGTAAGTGGAAAAAGGGTCTGGTCCCTTTGAAGAATTATAGGAATGTTGTTGGGGTATTTAAGGATGCAATAAGGAAGGCCAAGGCCCTCTTGGAATTAAATCTGGCAAAGGAAGTAAAAGAGAACAAGAATGGCTTCTTCAAATACATAAATGGTAAAAGGAAGACTAGGGAAAATGTGGCCCCACTGCTGAGTGAGGAGGATGCAGACAAGGTGGAGCTACTGAATGCCTTCTTTGCTTCAGTTTTCACTGCTAAGACCAGCCCTCAGGAAGCCCTGACCCTGGGACTAAGAAAGTCTGGAGGGAGGAAGATTCTCCACTGGTTGATGGGGATTGGGTTAGAAATCACTGGGGCAAACTGAACACACACAAATCCATGGGCCCAATGGGATGCACCCATGAGTGCTGCAGGAGCTGGCTGATGTTGTTGTTCTGCCACTATCCACCATTTCTGAAAGATCATGGAGAACAGATGAGATGCCTGAGGACTGGAGGAAAGCCAATGTCCCTCCAGTCTTCAAAAAGGGCAAGAAGGAAGTATTGTTCCCCAGGGGTCAGTTCTGGTCTTATTCAGTCTTATTCAACATCTTCATCAGTGACCTGGATGAAGGTATGGAGTGTACCCTTCACACATTTGCTGATGATACAAAACTGAGAGGAATGGCTGATACACCAGAAGGCTGGAGAGATGAGCAAAGGGGAACCAACTGAAGTTCAACAAGGGCAAGTGCAGAGTCCTACACCTGGGGAGGAATAACACTAGGCACCAGTACAGGTTAGGGGAAGACCTGCTGGAAAGCAGCTCCATGAAGAAGGACCTTGGAATCCTGGTGGATAGTAAGTTATCCAGGGAACAGCAATGTGCCCTTGTGGCCAAGAAGGCCAATGGTATCCTGGGGTGCATAAAGAAAAGCGTGTCCAGCAGGTCGAGGGGGGTTCTCCTCCCCCTCTGCTCTGCCCTAGTGAGACACATCTGGAGTATTGTGTCCAGTTGTGGTCTCCCCAGTTCAAGAGGGATAGGGAAATACTAGAGAGAGTCCAGCAGAGGGCAACGAGGATGATGATGGCATTATAATGTTCTGCCTAGAAAAAGGTTAACCTTACCTATCTACTGTTTGTATTAGCCAATAAATAATTCCTTTGTACTCACAAATTTGGTAAATTCCTGCTTGCAAGTCTCTGTGGATGGTAAAAGATGTTCAAATAAAAATTGACAGGCACATGAACATGAGCCAGCAGTGTGCCCAGGTGGCCAAGAAGGCCGGTGGCATCCTGGCCTGGATCAGGAGTAGTGTGGTCAGCAGGAGCAGGGAGATGATCATTCCTCTGTACTCAGCTTTGGTGAGGCTGCACCTCAAATACTGGGTCCAGTTTTGGGCCTCTCTCTACAAGAAGGACATTGAGGTGCTGCAGAGGGTACAGAGGTGGGCTACAAAGCTAGTAAAGGGTTTGGAGCATGTCTCTTATGAGGAAAGGCTGAGGGATCTGGGGCTGTTTAGCCTT
>WTSP01016736.1:69448-81774 GCA_025331215.1 Actenoides lindsayi | reverse complement strand
AAAGGAAAGGAAAGGAAAGGAAAGGAAAGGAAAGGAAAGGAAAGGAAAGGAAAGGAAAGGAAAGGAAAGGAAAGGATTTTGGTGCAGCTAATAGCTTTCACTTCTTTAGGCTACACTCTAGTTTGGACTTTGAAGCAAGGTTCAGAAAAAGAAGAGGAAATAATGGGTAATTGGAGATCTCATGATATGCTGAGCTAGAAGGAGGACTGATGTCAGCAGGGATATTCAGCATGTTTACCTTTGGCATGGGCACAGGTAACCTGCCTGTAGTTACAGCACAAGCAAAGAATGAGCTTCATAGTAGATGCACAAAACCCAAGCTTGATTAGCTCAGGCTTCATCTTGCATTTTCAGTAGTTGCTTACCTGAAGTGGGGATTTCTGTCAACAGAGACCAGTGATTTACACTTAGTGAAGGCCTCGGTCATTTGTTTTCAAATGTCACAACTAGTCAAAATGTCACTAAGCTGAGAGACCATGTTGAAATCTGGGGAATGTTTCTTCCTTCTAGGCAGGCTACTTCTCAGTGTTTCTTAAAGTCTTGGAACGTATCTATACACAGGCATGCAACAGCATGTAATGTTTCTATTGCAAGTTTTTATTCACTTGTTGCAATCCACAGCTAATTTTTTTGACTAAAATCTTTCAAAACTAGGGGGTTTTTTGAGTACTTGTTTTGGGGGATAAAATTTATTTTACTTTACTCAGTTCAAAATTCATATCAAGAAGGTTGGTGAAAGTATCAGTCAGTCACTGAGGTATCATTTTTAGGTTTAATTAAGAATGCGGATTTGGAGGGGCAGAGAGAAGGGTAAATAAACTCAAAACCATAGGTTTATTGTCAGATTTTGTGGTGCCTACTATCATCTCTCAAATATGATTTATTACACATTTGGTGTATTGTGAGACACTTGTATTGTAGAGGAGCTAGTATCACCAGTTTCATGCTTTTAGCTCATAATGATGTCGATGCTCACATAAGTAGATAGAAAAATAAGGCTTGAGGGATTTCAGATTCCTGTTTGTTAGCCTGTGGTATGCATGACCATTGTTAGCAAGAGCTTAAGGTTTACTGGATTTCAGCTGAAGGTACTGCTGCTGCTGGTATATCCAAGACTAAGTTAGTGTAGAAACTAAGTCTATAGTTTGAAAATGAAAGGACAAATAATCTGGCTTATTGATGGATCTTATTGATTTCACTGGACTAGGATGAACACTTGTATCTGAGTGGCCTAAGTGGTATTTGCAGTTTTGATGCAATTTTCTAGGCTAAGGGTTGGAGCTTTGAAAAGTACAAAATAAGAAGTTAGCTTCATTTCGCATCTTCTTCAGAACACACACCAAGAATAAGGGATGATGTTTGCAAAGACTAAAAGATTAAGAGGATTTTTCTTCTTTCTATTGTTCAATGCCCTTAACCATCTTCACTTTAAATATATCAATGGTTGGATGATCAGTATGGGCAAACTAAAAAAAAACCTCTTGGTGGATTAAATTCCCTAAACGTCAGCCTGCTGGACTTGAAGATCCAGGAAGAAGGTAGTGGTTTTTTAAGCTTTTACTTTCAGAACCTTAACACCACGTCAAAAGAGCATATAGCCAAAAAAGCACTAATGAAATGTAAGTGTAGGTCCTTTCCTAGCTTCTAAAGTGCTGCTGATTTTTCTGGAGCATTGATCACTTCCTATATTGCTCATATAAAGGCTTTGCTAAGGCATTTAAAGACTATAGGCCTTAAAGAAGCTTTAATAATAGATGATAGAAGCTTAAATGTCCTAATGATACCATAAATGGAGTTTAAACACCCGAGTTAGGAGGCAGGTAATACAAGATGCAGGATGATTGACAGTGCATAAAGAAGGTTGTACTAACTTTTTAGAATTACATAACTTGCTTTGACTTCTTTATGGAAAGAGTAAGAAATCATATAACTTTATGTTGATCCATGGGATGTAGTTTTGAGCTAACACCTTAATGCAGGCATCCATGTGTTACCATCTCAAAAGAGCAATTGTACTCATATCATGCTAGCTGTCATTACTGAGGTCTGTGAGGCTACAGCATGAATTCAAATTAAGGCTTTAGAAACCTGGAGCTAAAAAGGTTTGTCCATGACCACACACCAGGTTACTGTTGCAATCAGAGTACTGAAAATGAATGACTGAAGATGTATTATTGCTCCATCTGCAAGGATCCCTGGGCTACTATGAAGGCAGCTAAGAGATAACCACGTCAGAAATACATAGCGACTTCTTTCATGCTTACAGTTTTCCAGGGCAGTCCCAGTCCACTGTTTGAGCAATTTTTAGTCTCAGACAGTGTTATAAGCAATCAATTTACAGTTCTTCAACAATGGGCACAACCTCATATGCATGAAGGGTGGTATAGCAAGTCCTTAGAGCTCATGCTGGAGCTTTTTAAACACTGGACTTTGCCAGTATCTCACACACACAACTCCTGTTGGAGAAATACCTGTTTTTTCCAAATAGAGGTGGGCTTCAGAGTTTTAAGAAATACTTTCAGCTCCAGGAGTTGTTGAAACTGAAGACACCACTCTCATCTTCAGGTAGTGATGGCTAAAACCTTGTGTTATCTGGCAACTGCGTTTCCAAAGGAATTGTTTAACAATGTGTTTTCTCTATCTACACAAACAGTCAGGTAGACACTGTCTACATGGCATTGTCATTTTGTTGGATGACTTTTAGATCATTCATTTATATCTTGCCCTAAGGAAAACTTGGAGGCTGCTGAACCCAGAATGGTTGTCTCCCCTGCCCTACTCAATACAAACACATCTCTAAGCTCTAGCAGAGTCAAGAATTAGAAATAGATTGCCACTTTAATAGCCACTGGTGGGAACGTGCTCATTCTGCATCAATGTCTGTTCTCATTACAACTTCCCTAAGTCTCAGGCTGAGAAGAGCACCTAATGAGAAGAGACCAGGTCTTAAGATTCTGTGACAACTCTTTTTCTTGACAAAGACAGAAACAAAAACCAAAAACGACACAAATTTAATCTCTTCATCTGACAGCTTTTAAGCTGTAATGAGAACAGACAACTGCAGAAAATGTTTCCTTTTGCTTCTGAAATGAGCCTTGTGTGCCTCATATGGAGCATTGGTGACAAGAAGAAAAACAATATTAGTGTCAAAACCACCACTGGCCTAGGCCCTTTGTGAAGAGACCAGTGGAGCTCCTTCATTCTGTATAGCCTCAAGCACAGGTTTAGTACTCAGACAGTAAAGTGTCTGCCTTTTGCATTTCCTGCATCTCAGCTGATCCACAAATGTTCTTCTGCCAAGAGCACTTACCAGGTCATGGAAGGATATGGAGCCACAAGGAGCTGCATCAGCATAGCTACGGTCCAATATTGGCCTGTGAACATAAAATTAACAAAGAGACCCACAAAGAGCACACTGAAGTAGACAAGTTAATTATCAACAGCAGATAGTGTTAGACAGGATGATCAAAGCCAACACCCTAAAATATTGGTTATGTTTGGCAGATAGGCAGGTTCTGTGTGGAAGGAATTATGCAAATTAACAGCCTGGTTTGGAAGCATACTTAGCCCTGAAAAGGAAGAAAGGGCTCAAGAGGGAAGATCTGGTCTGAGAGGAGAAGGCTGAAATTATACACTCTGATAGCACATGCACAAAGGACTCACAGTAACAGAGAGATTGTCTAGGATTTTTAAGAGAACAATTTTGCACCAGGCTTTTTTTTTTTTGGCTTGTCTTCAGGATAAGACCATTTACACAATCATACAAGCAAAAGAGACTCTATATGTATATGCATAGATGAATACTTATATCTATATTTATATAAACCTACACACATAGTATGTAATAAATAATTCAATATTCTTCTTATGTAGAGTGGACATTTTGCCAAGATATCCAAGACAGAAAACAACAGGTCAAGCTCAAGTGAGCAGAAGGAAATAATGAGGTAATACTGGTTAGTATGAGAGGTGGCAGACCTCTGCAAATCAGGCAGCCTAATCTTTCTGTAGACTGCACAAAGGAGAGCTATAACAAGAGCCCTAGTAGAGGATAATGAGGTATTTGTGCATGTTTACATTAAGTCCTCCCAAAAGGCAAAGAATCTTAGAATGCCTTGGGTTGGAAAGGACCTCTAAAGGACATCTAGTCCGACCCCCCTGTAGTAAGCAGGGACATCCTCAACTAGATCAGATTACTCAGAGCCTCATCAAGACTGACCTTTAATGTCTCCAGGGATGGGACCTCTACTACCTCCCTGGGAAACTTGTTCCAGTGTTCCACTACTCTCATAGTAAAGAACTTCTTCTTAATGTCTAATCTAAATCTACCCTTCTCTAGATTAAAACCATTGCCCCTTGTCCTGTCACTACATGCCCTTGTAAACAGTCCCTCTCCAGTTTTCTTGCAGGCCCCCTTCGGGTACTGGAAGGTTACTATAAGGTTTCCACAGAGCCGTCTCTTCTCCAGGCTGAACAACCCCAACTCCCTCAGCCTGTCCTCATAGGAGAAGTGTTCCAGTCATCTGATCATTTCTGTGGCCCTTGTCTGAACCCTCTCCATCAGGTCCATGTCCTTCCTGTGTTGAGGGCTCCAAAGCTGGATGCAGTACTCCAGGTGCGGTCTCAACAGAGTAGAGTGGCAGACTCACCTCTCTTCATCTGCTGGTCACATTTCTTTTGATGCAGCCCAGGATGTGATTGCGCCTTTTGGGCTGCAAGTACAAATTGTTGTCTCATGTCCAGATTCTCGTACACTAGAACCCCCAAGTCCTTTTCCACAAAGCTGCTTTCTATGAAGTGATACATCATCCCTCAGCCTGTATTGATAGTGAGGATTGTTCCGACCCAGGTGCAGGACCCTGAACTTGGTCTTGTTGAACCTCATGTTGTTCACCTGGACTCACTTTTCCAGCCTGTCCAGGTCCCTTCGGATGACATCCCATCTCTCTGATATATTGATCACACCACTCAGCTTGGTGTCATCTGCAAACTTGCTGATGGTGCACTTGATCCTGCTATCTATATAATTGATGAAAATATTAAACAGTACTGGTCCCAGCATGGACCCCTGAGGGACAACATTTGTCACCAGTCTCAACCTGGACTTCAAGCCATTGACCACTATGCTCTGGATGCAACCATCCAACCAAGTCCTTATCCACTGAACAGTCCACTCATCAAATCCATATTTCTTCAACTTGGCGAGGAGGATGTTGTGGAGGACCATGTCAAAGGCCTTGCAGAAGTCGGGATAGACAACATCTATAGATCTTCCCATGTCCACTGATATAGTCACTCCATTGTAGAAAGACACTAGGTTGGTCAAGCAAGACTGGCCCTTGGTGAAGCCATGCTGGCTGTCTCAAATCACCCCCCTGTCCTCCATGTGCCTTATTAGAGCTTCTAGGAGAATCTGCTCCATGATCTTCCCAGGCACAGAGGTAAGGCTGACAGGTTGGTAGATCCCAGGGTGCTCCTTTCCACCCTTTTTTAAAATGAGTGCAATGTGTCCCTTCTTCAAGTCACCAGGGACTTCATCTGACTGCCAGGACTTTTTGAATATAATGGAGTGGCTTGGCAACTACATCAGCCAATTGCCTCAGGACTCTGGGATGCATCTCGTCTGGTCCCATAGACTTGTGTATGCTCAGGTTCCACAGGTGGCTGTGAACCTGCTCTTCTCTTACAAGGAAGGACTTTGTACCCTTGGTCCTCACCTTGAGGTCTTTTAACTTGGGAGGTGTGTGGAGAGAGGTTGCTGGTGATGACAGAGGAAAAAAGTTGTTGAGAATCTCAGCCTTCTCCTCATAACATGGACAAAAAGAGCTTGCTGAGGACCTTCACCAGCAAGAGAAGAGTGTGTCTTTGAGGGCTGATCAGAGATAAGATGCAAATTCTCAGCTTGAAAGAGGAGACAAGCTCATGTTTGATGGAAGAAGGAAGTGGAGTACCATTGCTGCCCGATTATTCTCTGGTGATTTCCAGTACCTGGACCCCACTCTTTTTAGTTATTTCACACCCAGAGTAGCAATTCTCTCAGGTTTGACTTTTGCTCTTGCCACCACCAGAGCTCTGGTCCATGAGCAGGATTTTTTCAAGTTCTGATGATTTTAACTATTATTGCACATTTCCCTGGGTCAGACTCCGTGTTTCAGCCCACATGCATACACAATTCCATGCAGGAGGAAAGCAGAGAGACAATCAAAACCAATGCATTCCCTCAAGCCTGGAGCTGCTGGGGGAGGGCTTATCTCCCAGCATGCATGAGAATCTTCTTCATTTCAGGTCCAAAAATACTGAAGAAAAGTTTCCCAGTCCCATCCACTTTTCTCTGCAAACATGTTCAGACAGTTCAGACTACCGCATCATTTCACAGTAGTATTTGCTGTTTGCTGACCCACACAGTTTTGGCGGAAGCCAGGTGAATCTGGGTGGTTTCACTTTGAGGTTTGGAGTCTTTTCACATGAACTGACAGCACAAGGATTCATTTTGCCTGAAAGCTCCATCCAAATAATCTAAAATGGTCTCTTATTTACTATCAGCAAGAGGACTTCTTCAGATTTACTGTTCTTTGAATAGAGTCACCGCCTGAAGACAAACATCCTGCCTAGACTTTTCAATCTACAATGGAGCAGAACTCACCATACACCTTTTACATCATTCTGATTTTTGATTAATGACATTGTAATAAACATGCTTACTATCTCCAGATCGGCTTTAATTCCCAGTCCTTAATTCTTTTTGTCTTGTGGACTGAACACCTGACTGAAGGTGGATCAGACCACAGGTCTGCATCTGTTTGAGCCACCTTTATGGTCAGGATGAGAAAAAGGCCATTCTTCAGGCACCCATCTATAAGAAATGCTGGAAGGAGGATCTGGGGATCTACAGGCCTAACAGTCTCACCTTGGTACCCCAAAAAATTATGGAGAGGTTCATCTTGAGTGAGCTCACATGGTAAGCGCAGGACAGGCAGGGGATCAGACTCAGCCAGCATGAGTTCAGGAAAATCAGGTCCTGCTTGACTAACCTGATTTTGTTCTATGACCAAGTGACCCGCCTAATGGATGAGGGAAAGGCTGTGGATGTTGTCTACCTGGACTTTAGTAAAGCCTTTGACACCGTCTCCGACAGCATTCTCCTAGAGAAGTTGGCAGCTCATAGCATAGACAGGTAGAGTCTTCACTGGGTAAAACCTGCCTGCCTGGCCGGGCCCTGACAGTTACAGTGAACAGAGTTAAACCCAGCTGGTGGCTAGTCACCAGTGGTGTCCCCCAGGGCTCAGTTTTGGGGCTGGTCTTGTTCAGTATCTAGATGATTGGATTGAGTGCTTCCTCAGCAAGTTTGAAGACAACACTAAATTGGGTGGGAGTGTTGACCTTCTTGAGGGTAGGAAGGCTCTGCAGAGGGATCTGCACAGGTTGGATCAATGGGATGAGGTCAGTTGTATGAGATTTAACAAGGCCAAGTACTGGGTTCTGCATTTTGGTCACAACAACCCCAGGCAATGCTACAGGCTTGGGGAGGAGTGGCTGGAAAGCTGCCTGGTAGAAAAGGACCTGGGGGTGCTGGTTGACACACAGCTGAATATGAGCCAGCAGTGTGCCCAGGTGGCCAAGAAGGCCAACACCATCATGGCATGTGTCAGAAATAGTGTGGCCAGCAGGAGAAGGGAGGAGATTGTCCCTCTGTAATTGGCACTGGTGAGGCTACACCTCAAGTACTGTGTTCAGTTCTGTGCCCCTCACCACAAAACAGACATTGAGTTGCTGGAGCAAGTTCAGAGAAGGGCAAACAAGCTGGTGAAGGGTCTGGAGAATGAGGCCTGTGAGAAGAGGCTGAGGGAACTGGGATTGTTTTGTCTGGAGAAGAGGAGGCTGAGGGAAGACTTTATCACTCTCTACAGCTACCTGAAAGGAGGTTGTAGTGAGGTGGGTGCAGCCTCTTCTCTCAAGTAAATAACAACAGGACTAGAAGAAATGGCCTGAAGTTGCACCGGGGAGGTTTGGACTAGGTATTAGGAAGAATTTCTTTACCGAAAAAAACCAAAACCAAAACCAAACAAAAAACATGCAGTCAGTGCTGTTAAGGTTAGAAAAGCATGTGAAGTACCTGTAAATCCCTTCTGGCTTTTTGTAACAAGGCAGTTAAGGAGATCACCCCTCCATATGACATGCAGCATGGGAAAAGCAGGGTTGGAATAGGCATGTGTTCAGCTTTCCTTCCAACTGTCCCCTCTTTTGTGCTCCTTTCAGCTCAGTGGTCTGGCTGCAAATGAAAAAATCAAGTCAGTGAAGATCAAAGGGAAACAGACAGACTTCAAACATCTAGTTTTGCAGAGATAACAAAATTATTATTTCATTTTAAAAAATAAAACCTCACTTCCAAGAAAACACCATGCACATCTCTTGGGTGCTCTCCAGTTGCTTTGTTGGAAGAACAGAGGGTCACTCCCTTACTGGACTCAGCAGCAGGGGTGTAGAACACCAACCATATGGTGCACTCCCCTGGGATTTGGCCTGTATCAGGTAATTATAAGATGTATCAGGTTTCTTCTTCAAAGCACTTTACAAATAGTCATTAATTAGCCCACACTACTCCCCCTTTAGGGACAGAACTGATGCAGTCTCTGTACATACAGAGGGGAGGATCAGATGTACTTGAAATTACTTTCTCAAGACCTTCTGAAGAGTCAGTAACAGGGCACATGCTTGTTCCAGTCTTGTGTTTGCTCACAAAATGTCATTCACTGGTGAGCATATCTCTGAGGAGGAAGCAGGACCTGCAGAAACCTGTGAAGAGGTGAATTTTAATGAAGGGCTTGAAAAGGAAACCTGTTGGCCTGAAGTCTTCAGTGGCAATTGAATGACTGTAGACCAGAGTCTCAAGGAAGGCAAACCAGATTACATCACTTTACACTGACTGATAGTCTGTACTTATATGTAAGAGTCCTACATCTGTATTCAAATGCAGCTACCTCAGACAGTTTGATGTACAAACAATATTATGCACCGGCACATTTTCAGAGGAAGAACTAGGGATCATAGAATCATAAAACCATAGAATCACAGGATCACAGAACGGTAGAGTTTGGAAGGGACCTCTGGAGATTATCAAGTCCAACCCCCCTGCCAGCACAGGAACACCTAGGGCATGCTACACAGGAACAGATCCAGGCGAATCTTGAAAGTCTCTAGAGGAGGAGACTCCACAATCTCTCTGGGCAGCCTGTTCCAGTGTTCTGTCACCCTCACAGTACAGAATTTTTTCCTCATGTTGAGGTGGAACTTCCTGTGTTTCAGCTTGCGACCATTACCTCTCATCCTATCACAGGGAACAACTGAAAAGAGACTGGGCCCTTCTACTTGACACCTACCTGATGTTTCCAAAGTTGTATCCATCCTATCGATTGACACACACATATACTGCCAACCTTGCCATGGATCAGAAACAATGAGGTTGTACCTCAAAGAGAATAAAAGATATTACACTGACATACAAAACAGTACTGAGTGACCAGTTGTCAAATAGATAAAATGACCAAGGTGTAATTCAGAAAAAAAATAGGCTCACAATTTCCCCAAATATTTTGAACTCACACAATATGAATCACCTGTGGTAACTAGCAGAAGGCTCATCAACTGAACTATCTATCAGATTAAACTGATTGAATCATACAATAAAATAAGATTTATCCCTGCCATCCAGACTTACATTTTGTTGCACTAGTACTATTAATATGGGAAAATCCTCTTTGTTCTGGCACAGATGCAATCTAGTAAATACTACAGATAGCATCTAGATGTTTGTGCATGTGTTAAAATTTTTTTTAATTATACTAAGTAGTTTTAAAATCCACTCAAAATCTCTCACCAAATACTGACTTTTTTCTTAGCTTCTGCAAATGCTGTTTCTCTGTCCTGAACTGTCCTGAGAGAAATGTCAGACTCAGTCATTGCATTTGTAAAAAAAATGGCAGTTTTTACCAGTCCAATAATGAAAGAGTAAATCATGCATACACTGTCCAAGACTGTCCTTCTGATCTTAAGAAGAAAACCTCACACTCAGATGTCTTTCCCAAATCTTGAATGTCAAGGTGAAATGATAATGTCCTACTCTGAAATATCAGTGTCATCCCAGAGAACTCCTGACTTGTTCCACAAATGTGTTATACACACAAGAGAGTGAAAGGCAGCTTCTTAGGCAATAAAGAGCAGCAGCCTGCAGATGAATTGTGCACTGGTAATCTGCTCAAATCACTTGGAAGAAGGAAAGACAGAGTCACCCCATGCTGGGATCTCTGAACTGTTTGAATACCCAAAGCATCCTCTTCAATGCAGTGTGGGTCTGATTCCCCTTTCCTCTACACCACCATCATGCCTTTAATATCAAAATCACTGAAACAGTTAGTAAATGTAAATTTATATATTCGACTTAATACTTTGTAGCTTGTGGATCTTGGTGTGATAGCTCTAAAGCATGAATACCCATTAACCAGCAAATCCCACAGTTTAGAGGTTGATTTTAATTTAAGAGAATATTTTACATTTTATTTTACATTTTACATCCAATTCTGGTTTCACTTCAGCTTACAAATGTCTTTGTTTAATTTAATAATAAAAACATTAAGTGGTCACTTGTTCTCCCCACTCAGATCTTCCTCTAGAGGGAAAGTTGGTATTCTCATGTCTATTTCAAAAATCCTTATCCCAATTATATGCGTGATCAAACTCTTTCCGCAAATCATAGAATCATAGCATGCTTTGGGTTGGAAGGGACCTTTACAGGTCATCTAGTCCAGCCCCCAAACCCACAGCCATTCAAAGGGACATTATCAAATAAATACAAAGACATTGGCACAGGTTTCACTGTTAGCCACTAAGTGAAATGGTTTATTTCCAGTCATAAAAAGTCCCAGTAAGGCTTCTGTTGAAGCAAAGAAATCTTTAGGGAGCTTGCTTTGTGTCATTTTACCCTTGCACAATTCATGCCATCAATAAAAGCATTCCTGGTTTACACCTATATAAGCTCCTGTGGAATCAAGAGTAAAATGTTTGGATTGATGTTTATTGGGTAATCTTTGAAGTGTAAATCACTTGTACCTGTTTCTTTAGCCTTGACACTACACTCTGTTTTCTTGCAACTGCAAATGTTTGCACACAAAGCTGCCACCGTAATACAAGCTTTTGTAAAATCATAGTCAGTGTTTAACCTTCAAGTGTGACACTTTTGAAAATATATAGGTGCTATTACTAGGTGGAAAAGCCCACTTTCTTGAAATATCAGGTTTAATAACCACTCCTCATAACAGAATTTCTTTTCTCAGTGCAAGGGAGAAGAGTCAGGCAGACTGCAGTGAGGGCCAAGAGTATATTTCTCAGCTGGCACAAGTTAAAAAAGTATAAATGGATACAGTTAAGACTTGAACTGAGATTTCCAATTCCTTTTTGTTTTGCCTAATGTCTTCTTGCACAGGATGTTAGCAGCCTAACTTGGAACAGCACCATAACCAAAGTGTTGAATAAATCTTAGAGGTGTCAGTTTGAGGGACTAAAATATCAGAAGTCAAATCTTCAAGAATCACAATTGTAAAGCTATGAGACATGAATCAGTGATGGTCTCTT
Source organism: Actenoides lindsayi (assembly GCA_025331215.1). Taxonomy (NCBI): domain Eukaryota; kingdom Metazoa; phylum Chordata; class Aves; order Coraciiformes; family Alcedinidae; genus Actenoides; species Actenoides lindsayi. The sequence continues at coordinate 70,149 of WTSP01016736.1, read as the reverse complement.
TTTGTCTCCCTTCTGAACTGTGAGAATTAGCACATGGCTGTATCACACTTTCAAGCTTACTGTTACAACCTGAGAATTTCAGACCTTAATTTCGGTTGTATTTTATTTTTAAGGAGAGCAGAGTCTCTCATGTAATGGCATGCCTCCAGGAGCTCAGGAGATGTGGCTTGGAGAGGCATCCTGCTGATCACAAGACTCCCAATAAGCTCACCAGTGATTTAAAAATTAAGCTGTGGAGCAATTCAGTTCCTGGAAAATTATCATTAATTAATTAGGCAGCAGGTGGTGAGTTCCAGGGGTTTTATTAGTATTAATTCAAACTGGAAATTAGAAATAAAAATGAAGGGTCAAAACAACTACAAATCCAGAAGAGGGGGTTTTCATTAATCCTTTCAGTTCAGTGCCACAGAAGATTAATGAGTTCTGCTCAAGCTGAGAGAGGCATCCTATACAGAACTTTCCAAAACATGTATTTCAGAGCTAGGCTAGGGAGAAGTAGCTAAGAGAAAAATGGGAAAAATCTCAACTTAAAGTAAAATTGAAATTTGTCACAGTTTAGGGTCAGGTCAGCCCCTTAGACCTATAACAGATGCTCTCTGTTAACCCCCCTCCCTCCCCAAAGGGAAAGAAAAGGAATAAGGGAGAGAGACTTAGCGATTAGAAAAGGAAACTAGAACAGCTTTAATGAAAATGAAATTAAT
>WTSP01016736.1:0-69348 GCA_025331215.1 Actenoides lindsayi | reverse complement strand
GCAGACACTGTCTGTGAAAACAGGCTGCTAACTTCAGAAAGTGCAGTTAATTAAAAGAACTGAGCTGAAAAGTAAAACTACTGAACAGAATTAGTTCTGTTTTCACTCAAACAAGGACAGAGAACAATGCTACTTCAAATGGACACCTATATTTTCATGTGCATATCCAGTGATTATCATTAAAATCATAGAAAGAAGATTCTTCTCCCCATGATTCAGCACTGTTGCGGTTATGTATGTGTGGAAGAAACACTTGGGAAGTTTACCCCAAATTTCACCTGTAGACTTCTCCCTTTTCTCTGATTTCTTGACGTCAGACTGTTCTATCATGCCTTTTTTCAAAAGGTGCAAGTTGTCTGCAGGTAAGGGTTATCTGAGAATTTAATTCAAGTTCTAGTATTTTAAAGAACTGGAAGTGGACTGAAATAAGTGTATGAAAACACAGCATTTTCTTTCTTTATTTAGTTGTGTCCAGAACAGCTCACTGTAATTTGTAAAGAAAACTATTTGTCCAGAGCTCACCAGTGTTGTCAGATCTAGGACATAGTAGGCAAGTTCTGCAAACCCCACCTGTTCAATGCAGTACAAACAGCTGAAACTTCATTTATGCTAGAGATTAAAAAATTGGTGGTCTGAACCCAACACAGCTGTACAATGGCATGCAGAGAACCTCACCTAGACCTACAGAAAGCCATGATTTTCTTGAGATTACCTTACCATGTGCTTGAATCCAGGATAAGCTCAGTAGCCAACTGTGGTTGTCAGGCTTGTTGTAAAGCACAAAGGAGGCTTTGGATACTCTTTCCAACCAAACTTTAAAACTTCCTAGCTGAAAATGAGCAAGCCAGGCAATCCCACTGAGATTCAAGGTCTACTTTTTTCTACTCTGTGGTATCCGATACATTACAAGTAGCACAGCGGTCCCCTTCTTCCTGTTTCTCCAGGCTGCTTGTAGAGCAGGCAAGAAACATTATAGAATCACAGAATGTTAGGAGTTGGAAGGGACCTCTGAGGATCATCTAATCCAATCCCTCTTCTAAAGCAGGTTCACCTAAAGCAGGTTGCACAGGAATGTATCCAGGTGGGTTTTGAACATTTCCCAAGAAGGAGACTCTAGAACCTCTCTGGGAAGCCTGTTCCAGGGTGCTGTCACCCTCACAGTAAAGAATTTTTTCCTCATGTTCAGATGGAACTCCCTGTGTGCTAGTTTGTGCCGTTTGCCCCTTGTCCTATCACCCAGCACCACTGAAAAGAGACTGGCCTCATCCTCTTGACACCTGACCTGTAGATATTTATAAGCATTAATAAGATACTCTCTCAGTTTTCTCCAGGCTAAACAGACCCAGGTCTTTCAGTCTTTCCTCATAAGAGAGATGTTCCAGTCCCTCATCATCTTTACAACCCTCTGCTGGACTCTTTCCAGTAGTTCCTTGTCTCTTTTGAACTGGGGAGCTCAGAACTGGACACCGAACTCCAAATGCGGCCTTATCAGGGCAGAGTAGAAGGAGAGGAGAATCTCCCTCGACCTCTTGGTCACACTCTTCTTAATCTACCCCAGGATACCATTGGCCGCATTGCTGGCTCATGGTTAACTTCTTGTCCACATGGACTCACAGGTCCTTCTCCACTGAGCTGTTTTTCAGCATGCCAACCCCTGACCTGTACTGGTGCATGGGGTTATTCCCATGCAGGGAACATACCCTTGCCTTTGCTGAACTTCATTAGATTCCCCTCCAGCCTGCCCAGGTCTCACTGAACGGCAGCACAGCATTCTGGTCTATCAGTCACTCTCCCAGTTTTGTATCATCAGCAAACTTGCTGAACAAACACTCTGTCCTTTCACCCAGCTCACTGATAAATATGTTGAACAAGACTGGACCCAGTACTGACGCCTGGGGAGTACCGGTAGCTATAAGACTCCAACTCTGTGCCACTGATCACAACCCTCTAAGCCCAATTGTTCAGACAGTTATCAATTCACTTCACTGTCCACTCATCTGACTCACACTTTCTAAGCTTACCTATGAGGGTGTTGGGTGAGACAGTGTCAAAAGCCTTGCTTAAGTAGAGGTAGACAAAAACCACTGCTCTTCCCTCATCTACTCAGCCAGTCATGCCATCATAGAAGGCTATTGGACTGGTCAAGCATGATTTTCCCTTGGTGAATCCCTGCTGACCACTTCCAATAACCTTAGTCTCCTCCACATGCTTAGAGATAACCTCCAGAATGAGCTGTTCCATCACCTTTCCAGGGATGGACATGAGGCTGGCTAGCCTATGGTTTCCTGGGTCCTCTCTCCTGCCCTTTTTGAAGACTGGAGAGACACTGTCTTCCCCCCAGTCCTCAGGCACCTCTCCTGTTCTCCATGACCTTTCAAAGCTGATAGAGTGGCTTAGCAATAAGACCATCCAACTCCTTCAGAATTCATGGGTGCATCCCATCAAGACCCAAGGATTTGTGAGAGTGCAGTTTGTCGGAAAGATCTCTAACCCAATCCCCTTCAACCAAGGGAAAGTCTTCCTTCCTCCAGACTCTCTCACCTCCAGGGACTGGGATTCCTGAGGGCCAGCCTTAGCAGTAAAGACTGAAGCAAAGAAGGAATTCAGTAACTCTGCCTTCTCTGTATCCTCCATCACCAGGGCAACCACCTCATTCAGCAGCAGGCTTATTTTCCCTAGTCTTCCTTTTGCTACTGATGTACTAGAAGAAGCCCTTCTTGTTGTCCTTGCCCTTGCCATATTTAATTCCAAGTGGGCCTTAGCCTTCTATGTTGAACTCCTGCATACTCTGTCAGTGTTCCTATTTTCCTTCCAAGAGGCCAGACCCTTTTTCCACGTACTGTAAGCTTCATTCTTCTATTTGTGTTTTTCCAGAAGCTCCTTGCTCATCATTTGCTTGATTTCTTACTCATAGGGATGTACCAATCTTGAGCTTGGAGGAAGTGGAAGTTCTCTTGGAGCCCTCTACCTTTCAGAGCCCTAGTGTGATGACATCTTGTAGGAGACAAATACACTGTGCAAAACACTAAATGGTTCCCGGGAGCTTGTGGTTTTGCAGTTCTGCTTTCCACAATAAGCATGATTCCAAGAAACAGAAGATAAATAATGAGATTCACAAACCAGGAGATAATTTAAGTCTCAAACAACTGAGACAGAGTGAAGATGGAGTAAACAGGAAGACAAAGCTTGGTATGTTACAATGGAGTCATCTGTTCGCAGAAAGAACTTGGGTGACCTCAAGCAAAAAGCACCTTAGAACTCAGCATATAACAGGAAGATGATTTATTTAATATCATGCAGCAAAACTCTTGGCAGCAAACAATGCTGTCCTTATCTCCATAGGCAACATACTCTTTCATAATGAAGCCAAGACACAAACCGATAAAGAGCCCCTGCTTGCATTCTGCTCAAGCTTCCTGCTATGTACTGTCTCAGTCCCTTTCTCACTCATCATACTTCTCTCACTTGCAATGCCATCTCAGTGATTTGATCATGCACATTTCTTGCAACTGTCCTTTGTCTTTGTTTCCCAACCTCTGTATGTATGTCCTCTAAGCAGCAGCTGTCTTCTTGGTCAAACCTGCTTCTTCAGAAAATACCTAGTGCTCCTAAAGGAGCCAGCAGGATGGTCTCATGAAAGACAATGTAACCAGAAAGTCTCACTGTTCATGTCCTTGTCCTCTCTCACTTTTTTGTGCTTCCTTCCACCTCTCCATCTCCATAACTAAATTTTCAACTTCCGTTGCTGTTACCATTGTACAGAACTGAGTACCCTCCAACCTGTGATAATAACAACAAATAATATCTGACACACACAAAGGGAAGAGGTAAAAGGAAGGAAAGTGATTTTAGAACTGTCCTCTGTGAGACTTCTGCTATTCCCTTGAAAATGTTTAGCACCCATCCATGAAAACCATTTAGTACACTAACCACAACATGGGCCTGATGATGTCTGGCAGCTTCTGTTTTACGAGATGAACAGATTAGATGTTTTGAAAAGCTCACTCACAAACTCTTCATTGTTGAATACCCCTGAATGTTTTCATCAAGATGCAGGGCCATCTCCCCATTACCTAGCAAGGACTGAAAGGCAGAACTGGGACCACAAGATTTCAGACTCCCTTTGCATTATAACGTGTACTTCAATGGATTCACTAATTCACTGTCAAGTATTATCAGAAGTAAGTTAAACAAAAAACCCACCTTTTCAAATATTCAAATTCCAAATATAATACATCAGCTTCAGGTACAGTTTTCTTTAGGGGTCACACTATTTTTTTCCTGTATATATTTGATTAACTAGTTCACAAATATATCGATCTACCCTTGGACTTATGGTCATTAGTGTGGTTTAATGAGGCTCTTTCCTATATAAAACTAACATTCATGCCTGCAACTACATGTATTTAAATCACACCTCCAGCACAGTAAGTTTTTGACGAATATTCAGCAAATCTCACACAGAGAATAAAGAAGTTGAAATGACAGATCCCTTGCCACTTTCAGCTGCACTTAGAAAATTCCTGTTGAATACGCATGCATTTTCTGGTTTTCCTATCGGCTTTTTTGGGCTTTCTTTCATTTTTATTACCAGGGCAGACAAAGTGGATTTAACAAATTCTATCCTTCACTGGCAAAAGAGTTTGCACCCAGAAGAACACCTGACCTTGAGAACCTCAAAGAGGAGCTCATGCTCCCAACTCTCACTAGTCTTCTACTGAAAACAAGGATCTGTCAATAGATGTTGGCAAAGTGGGTGCCTCCTCTCCTTCTACAGAGAATTAAAGCTGATGATCACAATATTCCTCTGCTATCAGTCACTCCTTTAACTCAAGGGGTGGAGGTCCATGCTGTGCAATTGAAATGTTCTAAACTTTGTGATGGTTCATACCCAGTCCTGTACTGCTACATGATGGAAATCTTGTTTTCAGTTACTTTGGTTTTAAATTTAGGAAATCACAGGCATACATTCAGGCATACATGCACGCCCACTTGCAAAGAACATTCTTGTGGTTTCAAATTCAGCAAAAGCAAGCAAAGGATGGGGATGTTAGAACGGAAGATGTATACGCAACATTTTTGTGCAATTATAACACTGTCCCTACCTAGCTAATTTGATTTGATTTTTTGACTCCCTAAAGATTTTTTACAAGGTCTTTTATGCTTTTTCATTCTTACTTTTTATCCTAGAGTCCTGTTTTTTTGTTGTTTTTTTTTAATTGAAAGATTTGCAGAGAGTGAAGACAGTGATTGCAAACACAAAAGGTTGTTGAACATTATCCAAGCAACTTAAAGTAATCTTTATTTATGTGGCTATTTCCTGGCTCCCTGATATGTTATCTGAAAGTCTGGTTGGCAGAAGCATACAAAAAGCAGCTGCAGACAACAGTGGTGCTGCACTGTGAACAGAACTTGTCTCACATTACAAGGTGTTCACAGTATCACATATGGGCATCCAAATAAGAGCCCCTTTCAACTTTCTTATTCCCTCAGCTTCCTTGCTCCAAAGAGTGGAAAACAGCACCCCAGTTCAATTCACCACATCCTCAGAAGACAAATTGAAGGGGGAAGTGTTCAGATACATCAGTGACAAGCACTGCAGAAAAAAAAACAAGTGGAAATGATTCATGCTGTCCTCAGAGCGGGGTTTGATTAGCTCCCAGTAATAAGGAAAGGGGATGTATCCTCATCAGTGATGGTAAAACAAAATATTGAACAGCTGCTCATTAAATGGACACTGTGTATCCTGAGCCCTGAAAGGAGGCATAAAACATGTGAGATAATGTAATTAAAGATTATCAGAGCACAGGTGCACAAATCTTTACAGAAAGTTGCCCGGGCAGTGTTAATTTAGGCATTGCTTCCATTTTGAATTCCTGCTTTTGTGACCCCACTAATATTCTCCAACCACAGGTATGATTGTGCATAGGCACACGTATGTGTGTGTAGTTTTTATCTACAAATGTAGAGGTAATGCTGCTTTCATGAAGCTCCCAATGACAGGTGAATGATGAACATAGTTAAGAAACAATTTCATAGCTTCTATGTCTAAATGGGGCAATTATGATCATTCATAAAATAAAACAGACAAAAAAGCTTTACTTAAATGGATGTGAATGTGTGCAATTACGGTCATCCCTTCTCAACCTCAACTAGGGGCTTTATGCTTTCATCACCACAGTTTAGGTGCCTGGTTAAACCAGTTCTGGTTAAAACAGTTCAGGCACTGCTTGGCCCCTTTCAAAAGTGGACCAGTACGGTCTCATGGGACTGGAAGCCACAGGTTCAGGCTACAAAGCTTACACACACACACACACACACACTCCAGGATTGTCTTTCCAAAGCAGAAATTCATCTTCCCTACCTGCTTCTACCTAACCAGACTACCATTCCTCCAGACGTTAAATTAAATCATAAAGCACTTGCTGCTGCAGCATGAGGTTCATGCTGGTTCACTGTCACGGCTGCATAATGCAAACAATTTCCTCTTCTCCGGCTCACTGACTCCCATTGCAGACAGGGAGAAATTGAGGCTGTCTGAACGTCAAAGCAAATTTACACGGCTGTAACACATAGCTGAGATCCATGGTGCCTCTCAGGGTTGTTTCTCTAATTAGTTGGTGGAGAGATCAGAAGAAATGACTTGAAAGAGAGCACAGCAGTGAGGGCAGGTAAGGGAGTATGTCAGGAAAGGAGGGAAGATGATACAGGGAGAAATGCAAATAAGGTTTTCTGGACGCCATGCTTCAGTTAGATGCTGAATACACAATTGCAAGTCATTGGGTTGTTTTACGAGGTAAGGAATTCTTATTTGACATTAAGGGAGCCCCACACTTCAGTGTAACATTGAAATTATGTTCTCAAATAGCAGGTAAAAGGTTAAAAGGAAATCTCATTGCATGGAGTATCACAGGTTTGCAGTTACCCAGCTTGTTCCCCCTAGATAGCCACTTTCCAAAATGGTAAAGATTGTGGGGACTAATGCCAGCCCTCCACTTTTGTAGTCATGTAAGTCAGGCAGCAAGACACCAGCTTCAAGCATCAGTACGTGACTCACACTGTGCCCTGTTGCAAATCACTGCGCAACGTACTGTCATTCAACTAAGTTATTCATCAAAGCCTATGTCTATGGGAAAACAAGGAGGAACTGATGTTTCCTGACTCCACATTTCTCAGCCAGAGAATGATTTTGTGTTTCCCTTGCTGGGAGAGCGGTCCGTGTTTACAGACATTAAAGCCAATATGCTGATGACAGAGTAGGTGAGAGGAAAATTGTACTCTGGCAGCTGGCTTGCCAGCCCCAGAGCCCTCATCTTCTCCTGAACAGCTTCTGCTGCTGCTGCTTCTGCCACAAACTGAAGAAAAGGTCAGTCTTGCACCCATTTTTCAAGGCACTGATCCCACCTTCCAGGTTCCTGGCTATCTGCTCCGATTCTCTGGAGGAGTGGCAGCGTTACAAGTTGTATAGCCAGTAAAAAATAGAGGCTGCCTTTGGGAATACAGTGGTTTTGACCCATGAAGTAGGTCCCACATCCCCTGGTCAACACTCACCAATTTAAGTTAGCAAGGCCAGAGGAGGTAGTAGCAACCAACAGTGCTGTGGGACCCTTTATTGACATCTCAATGCATCTGGCACATACTAGTAATGGGCCCCAGGAATGGGAAATGTTAAAAACCAAAGTTTAAAACCAAAACCATAATTGGAATAAAAGGCAATGGGAAAAATGAGAAACAGGAATCGGTGAGGAGGGAAAAGGGTCAGGGGCATCTACTAATTCAACTTTCCCATGAGAGAAGCTGCAAGTTGAACACCTACTCTGTGATTTTAACTCCTCTGGACTGCACCAGTGAGAGGGACAACTATAGAGTTAAAGGGTTGTTGAGACTAGGTGGGTTTCCTTCCTGACACCCTGCAAGCAGTGGTACATCTGTCCACTTCCAACACCTCACTGTAACACATGTTCTCTCTCTGAGTCTCTCTTCCCCTGTCCTCGCTGCACCGTTGGGAGTAGCTCACCAGGAACATGACAGGTGAGAAGTGCCTCTCACTGAAATGAAATACAAAATGATTCCATAAAAGCCCTGCCCACAGCTAATGAAAGCACCTTGTGCTGACAGCCGTTGCTGCAGAGGGAAATGTCGACGGGGCTATTACTGCCAGAGATTTCGCTTAGCTGATGGCAACCCTAACCTTTACTGTGCCCAGAGGCAATTTGTTTTCCTGGCTGCTGGAAAGCACCAAGAGACATTACAAAAACGATGCACGCCCTGACCCTGTCTCATCATCATTTGCTATGAGATGGCTCTCTCCTGAAGGCTGCGGCTGCCAGCAGCTGTGGCATCGCTTCCCGCTGGCTCCATATGGTGACACATGATGTGGCATTTGGTGGGGGATGCTTCTGTTGGACTACTGAGCGAGGATTAGTGGGACTACAGGAAGCAAAGTTCACAGATCTCTGCTATTCCCTTGCTGTTCAGATAACACAACTTTTCTTTAAACTCTGGTTAAATTTGCAGTAATAAATAGTGAAATTTCACTTCTAAATGGCAGCTTAGAGAAACTTGCAGCAGACAAAGTAATAGCCATAGGAAACAAATCTCAGTTCCCCAGAGAAAACTCTTCAAAATCAAGTTAGATACCCATTCAGGTCACACATCCAAGATATCCATGCAAATATCCATAAAAATGATCAAGTCCAGACAGTTCAAGATCCAGGGGAATGCATAGTCCAGAGATAACCTTCTGAAGCCCTGTTGCTTTGACTGCTAAAATCTTCAGTTACCTAGAAGCCAAAACTTAAAAATATATGTAGACAAAAATCATTACCTTGACATGAACTGACCATCCATGTAGTCTGGGGTGCTCAGAGGGCTCTCACTCTCTGGGCAAACAGCTAGACAAACACATTTTTCCTGCTGTTCCCAGGTAGCTGGAAGCACACTCACTGTAGTCACCCAGTGAGGGGATTATATAGGTGTGTGTCAGAGAGAATATCCTGCATTTGAGGAAAAATATGACCTGGAAGACCAGAGGAAGGGGCATGATCCAGTGCTGTGACAGAGCAAAGGGAGAGTTCCTAGTCATTCCACATTGTTCACTAAGGTTCCCATCTATCCATCACTCCAATGATGCTGGAAAGCCCTGAATTAGTTACAGTGAGACACAGGAAATTGTTCTAGCTAAGGAGTGTCATGGACTGAAACAAGGGATGCACAGTTCCTGGCAAGGTGCAGAGCAGGGAGGGTAATAGAAGTATGAGGAGACACAGGGGAACAGGGGCAGTATCACTCAGCTCCATAGCTGTCCTTCACCATAGGACTGCTCTGGTCTGTATAGTAAAGGCCTCTTGGCTTTCCTGCCCTGACCATACACCTTTCCCAGAAGACTTCTCACTGTTGACCAGGAAGGATTTTTATAACTGAGCCAGCTTACTGCTCACAAGTAATAGAACTCCAGCATCTTTGTGCTACAGAGTGTTTCTGGAAAACAGAGGCTCTCCCCTGACTTAGTTGCCACCATCATCCCCAGTGTTGTGTTCCCTATCAGCCTGCACAGGATTGTATGAGAGCAATCATGTTAAAAGTTCACCTATCAGAAAAGATTTAAAGAGAAAAGAGTGAAGTCAGTTTGACCAGGGTGAACTTTTTGTTCTATCTTCCCATGAAAGATGCATAGTGTTTATTTATTTCATCTTTGGAAATCATAATATTCTGCATATATTACTACAAAATTTCCCTTCCTGTATTCCTTCTGCCTATGTAAGTGTTACTGAAGACAACAACAATGGAATACATACAACTTTTACTGAGCTTTTGGGAAGCCAAGCTCCTACACTAGTATTTGTCTCAAGCTTTCTACAGCAGTCACAGATATTCTTTAAGAGACTAATCCAGATGCCTCAAGCAGTAGAGGACACTTCTGTTTATTTTAATGCTATGACAGATCTGGCAAAGAATGAATGAAGCCTTTCTATCCTCTGGCCTGCAACAAATAAATGCTATCATTTTTTTTCCCCAGTAGCTGCATTTAGATGATAGGACAACTAGACTAATGTTCAGATATCTGGTTTCATTCCCAACTATGTCATCACCATTTCCCTTTTCTAGGTCTCTTCTTATTTTGTCTCTCTGGAGGATGTAGGCAATCAGCTTTGAAAGCTTCTTGCTATATGTACAGGAAGCAGCTGGTAAAAAGGGACTGGTGTCCCAACTGTAGTCTCTGATTCTAATATAAATATAATTAACTCAGTGTCAGTATATTGTGTTATTGATACTGTTTCATGAAAGAGAGAAATAAACTCCTTTTTGTTTCTTGGTATATCCTGCATATCTGAACCACCAGAGATTTAATGCCAGTCTTCACTACCTTCAAACAAAACATTTATGGACTCTTGCTTCTGAGTCCAGGGACTCTCGTGGTGTGCACCTGCCCTCAAAGAAGCTGCCAGGTTTGCACTCAAGTCCAGAATTATTCAGAATGATGCTCAGGCAGGAATTATACAAAAATCATCTGTGAGGTCAGCCTTTTCATGGGCATAAATCAGAATCATTAGGTCTGACTTAAAGACACTGCTTCATTTATAGCTATTTAAGAGCTAGGTCCTTCATATTCAGCTCTAGCTTCTAAAATATGGATGTGAAACAAAGCTGTAAAAGAAGCAGCTCTACCTGAGAGGCGGAAGCACCAACAGCCACAACTGCAGCTGGAGAAATGTTTGGTTAAATTCCACCTCTCCTAAAGGAATTCTGAGTCACACAAGCCTCTTTTTAAAGTGGTCTCTTTTTTCCCGATACATCAGTTTTGCCTGCAGATATTGGAAAGTCTACTCAGCTGCCAGATCTATGTCAATCAGACACAGTCGGCCTTCATCCCACTTTCCAAGGAGAAATACATTTCTGCTGGAATTACTTTTCAGTGTTTTTGCTTATGGGAGAAGGACTCCAGCAGTATATGGGCAGTGAATGCTGCAAACACTTCTTTTCAGTTCTGCTAATGACCTTCAGTCCACACTGTGCAATGACCATTAGTGTGTCTGAGTCTGCTCAGCGCCATCCCCAACTCATGAACTGGATACACCACTATGTCAGATCATACTCCTTTCCTGTGTGACCAGGGTAGTTTTTGAAATGAGGTCTCTGGAGGTGTCCCTTGCCATTCCCACATCATACTGCTGTCCTATTGCATTTGAGAGAACAAAGGATCATCCTTTCCCAGGAACCCAACTAGATTTACACATCTTAAAAACAATCATAAACCACTCTAAATTTACACATCTAAGAACAATTTCAAGCCATTCCCTAAGAGACAGTGGTCTGTCCTTTGCAGCAGTTGAAAAAAAGGAAGAACTGGAGAAAAAGCTTATCCTGAAAAATAAGCCTGGCTATTTGCTCACTTGCCATCTCCCTTCCAATCCCTCTGGCAACAGGATGTCTCCTGCTGAACAGGTCTCACAGCTTCCTCTGACACCAGGTAGCAGAGCCCCTGAGGGCTCCTCCCTTGCACTTCCCCAGCCTTTCCTCACAGGCCCTCATCCCTGCAGTAACAGGGGAGATCAACACCACCTCCCTCCATGCAGTTTTGTAAGAGGGCACTAAAATTTCTCTGGCAGAGCTGAAGTGGACTTGCTGCTTCCCCCTTGGGATTATGAGCTGGAAGTTCTCCAGGATAGCATAAGCTTTCGTCATTAAGCTGTCTCAATCATTGCACAGTAGATCCAGACAGATCAAACACTCTGTTTATAGGGGGCACTGGCACACCTAATAGACATAAGTGTCTGCTATAAGAGCCAATTCTCTGTGGCCTTTTTTTGGCTTAGACATCATCTGGGGAAGAACATGTATACTTTAAACAGGGGTGCAGATTATAAAAAAGTCATTGCATCATTTCCCCTTGTTTATATTCTTTTACAGAAAAAAGGTGGAAGAGGTGGGGTTTTGGGGAGTAGGTGTGTCGCATTTTCTTGGACCTTTAGGAAATGACAAGACTAATCTTGATGAGGTTTTTAAAATAAGCAAACCTTGTTGCTGATGGCCTCTTCACCCAAGAAGAGCAGGGCAGGCAGAACAGGCATCCATATTGATCCTTTCTGTGATTAAGTACTTGAGCATTACAGAATACAGAAACAGAAAATGGGCCTGCTGATTAATTGCTTCTAATAGTGGTGCCTCTTGGGATGAGGAACAGGATAGGCAGTTGAAGGTGAGAAAAGTTTTACTAAATGAAAAAATAATGCCTGCAATGTGACACACCAGGACAAGACTCACAAACTTTGGACCTAAGCAGGAACCAACAGGACTTAAATTCAAGCCCAGAGAAATTAACTCCTGTTCCAATAAGAAATATCTGTTACCTTCCCATTAGGGAAATTTCTTTGCATACTTCATATTGAAGGTCATCTCTTGATTGTCAAGCCCTGCCATGGCAAAGCTCACTGTACCACACCTTTGAAAGGATCCTGAGGGCCTGTCATGGTTTAAGCCTACCCAGACAGCAAAAAAGCAACCACACAGCTACTTGCTACCTCCTACCTGCCTCTGGTGGGATGAGGAGGAGAAAATGAAACGAAAGGACAGAGAAGGCACAATCACAAATTATGATCATGGGCAAAAGACAGATTTGACTTGGAGAAACAAAATCAATTTAATTTAAACTACAAAACCACCACAAATTTACGAATTGGCTCAGAGTAGGAGAGTGAGAGATATAACTGGATCTTAAAAACACCTTCCCCCCACCACTCCAGTCTTCCCAGGCTCAGCTCTGCTACTGATTCTCTACCTTCTCCCCCTAAGCCACATAGGGTGATGGGGAATGGGGGTTGTGGTCAGTCCATCCCACCTTGTTTTTGCCATCATCATTGTCTCTCTCCTGTCCTACTCCTCTCCAAAACAAAACAACTCCAAAAGTAAAGGAACTCATCCAACAGGTTTTTCCCTTCTGAAATATGTTATTGAAGAGGTGCTAATTGACTTGCCCTTGGGCAGAGGCAGGTCAGACTTGGAGATGGGGGAACTTCTCAAAGCTTCTTACAGGAGCTATACCAGTAGCCTCCTCCCGCTGCTACCACAATCCCTCCAGACACAAACCCAACACAAGGTGTCTCTTTGTCACAGTCTGCCCTGCAGTACATGACCATGACACAGCTCACTCTCCAATATCAAGGCAAAGAAATGACATTGGGGAAGGAGATTTCTAAATTTCTATGCATGAATGGGACCACATATCTTTACAGAATAGCTGAGGCAGAGCAGAACAGCATAGTACCTCCTACAGCAAGTGCGGTAAGAGTGTGTGTCTTCAAGACTCAGAAGGACGTACAGTCTCAGATACTCAACTAGCTACCTCACTTCACCGAAGTGCATTAGTCTCCCACTAAAGATAGCAGAAACCTGTTACCAATATAAATTTGTTTTTCACCGATGGAGAGGAGTATATCATCTAGAGGTCCCTTTAAAAAAGAAATAAATAAAATATCACACACACACACAAAATAATTTTTAAAAATCAGGCTTCTGCTACTCAGAGTTGGCTTCCTCAGTGCTGATTTCAGTGCAACCTACATGAGAAAAGAAAAACCTCCCTAATCTGACAGCCTAAGGGCCAGCGCTTCTGCACAAGCACTTTACAATTCCCTGGGAACAAGATTGTCACGCAAACACAACTGTCTCCTGGAAGCTCCCAGAGCTGAGAGGGCATAAGTATTCAGCAAATAAGCACACTTCTATACATAACAAATCTGCATCTCATCAAGATGAAGCCAGGCTGCTGGCTATCCACATAATACAGCATTCATGCCTACGCAAACCACTGTCATATTGCTGGCACTTTTATGCAATCTCAGAGCCATGTATATCTAAATCGGTATAAAATCAGATAATCCGCTCCCAAGGAAAAGCATAGAAATTGAATGCAGATTGATGGGGGAAGGGAAAAGAAGGTTGCAGAAAAAAAGAACAGAAAACAAATGTAAGCATATTCAAATGACTGTGGCATTCTTGTGGACTTGTAGCAGGAGAGAAAGGCAGAAATAACACCATTTCTTTTACAATGTCTAGCCATCTATGGTAGCTTATACTGCTTGTCACCAATTTCCCCCATTTCCTCTTGGTCAATTAAACGCTACATCATTCCCTATCAGATCTACATTAAAGTGGAACACTGTCTGTACTGATTTCTTCAATATTTTGACCAGCTTGCTCCTGGGGACATCTAGTTATGTTTATCCTGCCAACTGTACAGGGTAGCTCCCACATAGGCAAGAGGATTCCCACAGTGATAACAGTGTTTTGCTTCAACACAAGCAGCCACAACTACATGGATGTCTACAGTTGAGTTTCTCATTTTGATCTGCAAGTTGTAAGTTTCTTTGGGAAAGGCACATGGGATACTTTAATTTGGTATCAGAGATTTATATTTGATATATCATTTCCACCAAGAACTTTGAGCCAATAGCAGGTGCAAAAATGGCTATTATAAGTCAGGCCAAAGATGAAACTCCTCCAGTGTCTTGTTTCTAATAACTGTCAATAACTAACACCAAAGTGAACAACATAGGAAGAAAATGAAAATAGAGTGACCCTTTGCCAGTTACACTCTCCTACCTTCTGGCAACCTGCTGTTCAGAAGTTTTCTGTGACGTTAGTGCTCTGCACTTAAAAATAGCCTGTGACAAATTCTTCTATAACTTTTTTCTGACTGCATTTGATCATTTGACTGCATGCAGCGCATGCAGTTTAGCGGCAGGATAGTCAGTGGTAGAGACAGCAAGAGGCTGTTTCTGTACTTGAGATTTTATTCTGTATGAGACTGTGCAGTGCATGACACATGATATGTTGGCATTAGGCTTTTTGGAGGTGAGTGGACACCTGGCAACTTATAAGTGAGGTAAAAGCTGAAGTTTAGATGGAGTACTCAGTCTGCAGACACATTCAATTAATTTCATTAGACAAGGTATCTCCCGCAGGCTAAAAGGCTTCAAAGTGGTGGAAGAGATAAATTATCCTTCCAATTCAGACTCATGGCCATCCAACACTTCAGAGCCTGCTTACGTTTTTATTAATTTCCCACACACACACCCCTCAGTAGCAGCAGAAAATATCTGTAAATAGATTCAGGAAGAGGGGACATTTCCAGAATATAAACTCTGAGTTTTCCCTTGATCACTTTCAAATTTGAGTCTTGCAACATCCTCAGTTCCCCCTCCCTGTCCAAGTTTATCAGGGTTTTTTTTTTATGTTGCTGAGGACTTGTTTAAAAAGACTGCCAGACATAATACTACCTCACCATTTCCTCCACTGGATGCATTACTTTTGGGGGACCAGAGTACAGTCATTTTCACTGACCTTACAGAGAGACAGAGATAAATAGCCTTTAAGGGGAAAAGTTAGTGTTCTGTCATAAGATGACATCAAAGAGCTTGGTAAAGCACAAATTGATTTGAAGTTAGGAGGACAGCATAGATGTGGAATGACAATCAATAGCTGTAGGAAAGTATTGTTCCATTTTTCAACACACAGAAAAATTCACCTGCACTGATACAGAAACTATTTCTAAATGTATTTCTTCTGTAGATGGTTTAAGATCAAAACAATGGGAAGGAAAAAAACAAGAGGGAGGTATTTTTTCAGAAGATTCATAAACTTTTTCCCATGTATTTCACAATCACATAAATCTTTGGGGAAAAGAGTGAAATTCTATGATTCTATGATGAATCTATTCTATGATTCTATGATTCTATTCGATAATTCTAAATTCTCATCCTATTCAGGCCCACTGATATGAAGGGAAAATGCCAGGCTAGAGCTAAGTGGCCTGACGTGTATGCCTACTCTCAACACTGCACAGGACAGACAGAGAATGTTCTTTGTAAGAGGGATGCAAAGAAAGATTACAAGATAGAGTGAAGTCTGTGCCTTTGACCTCTGTAAGACTGCAATGACCCCAGCAAGTGCTCAAGCCCAGACAGCAACTGTGGCTTACAAAAGCCACTGATACTGCACTGCAGAGCAGTCCTGCTCCTAGACCGGCAGAAGACAATGAGGCAAAGTATTGCAGTAGTCACATGCAAGTCATATCAATGTCTTTTACATTATGCTAGCACTGCAATAATTTTGGTTCTTTATTGTCAACCTGTGAGCTAAATTGCTGCTGGTGACATAGGAAAGCAAAACAGTTCCACCCTCCACGGTTTGGTCAGCCCTGTACCTCTACTTTAGATTGTGCCTGGAAGGAGGTTTAACTCACAGGCAGGTTCCAGAAACTTAATTATTTGGCTGTAAGCTGAAGTGTAAAGACCAGGAGAAAAGGAAGCGAAGCAGGGATGAAGTGAGAATGAACAACAGAAGGGACCATGAATCAGTTTCCCAAGTCACAGATGGACTACACTGCAGAGGAGGATGTCACAGCACCAGGCATCAACATCTTTCCCATCAGCCAACTTCCCTCCTTCTGCTCCCAGGAAAGGCAGAGTCAGGTCTTCCCCTGTCAGACTCACTGATGCTGTTGGTGTGTTCTCCCCACGGGATGAAAGGAGAGGTGGCAGCAGTGGCTGTTGCATTCTGCCAACAGATTTGTTGTCTCTTTCCCTGCCTCCCACAGGGCATCCACATACAACTGCACATATATGTGCATGCACATACACAAATGACAAGGATAAACTGCCATACATTAATAGCACTATTAGTAATATGTAATGGAATTGTCAAAGCCACCCAACACTGGCATAACAGGTAATTCTTTATCATTAACATATCTGCCAGCAGAACAGATAGTAGCATCCAAAAGTTTAATTTTCAGATTGAGGAAACTCAAAACTCTCTGTGGGCTGCTCGGCAGGGAGGTGACTCCATGGCCAATATCTCTCAGAGGCATCAAGTAAGTGTCATTTTTGGAGACGATGGCAAACTTGTATCGTTCAGATTAGCACTAATCACCAGACCTCAAAATTCAACTTTACTAATACGAAAAAGTTACACCTGCAATAAAAATGAAAAATAATAAACAATTTAATTGACACGTGTATCCCCTGCTCCCAGTCAGGACAGCAGCATGGTAGTACTGGGACACTTACGGTGTCAGCTCAGCTGCCTTAAATTCTTCATGCACTTCCAGGCCGGAAAAGGAGCCAGGAAGACTCAGTGCAACCTGCAGTTATTGTTAATATTGCAAGCGCAACTTGGGGCCCTGGCCAGGGCCCTATTCTGTTCATTTTACAGACAGCACCTCAGTCAAAATGCTGGAGACCATACCGGAAGCCTCAGCAGGCTAAAACTCAGGCTGCTTCTGCCTGAACTCATGCAAGCCCCTGCTGTCAGGCTGCAGCCCCACAGCCCCATCCATGGGGTACATGGCATGTAGTGTGGCTCCCCATTGCAGCATATCCCGTGGAGAATACTATGGTGAAGTCTGCTAAAAGTACGCCTGTTTGACCACCAGGCATGTAGTCTATCCTCACCAGAGGCAGATCTCACAGAGACGTGCCCAGTGGTGTCAAATCTGGGACAGGAGTGCTGTCAGGTAATGTCTGTTAGATGGGATGAAAGCAAAACAAGGACCTCTTAGCAAGATGGGCAGCAATCTGGGGCATGCAGGAAAATGGCTCTGAAAATTAAGATAATCTATAAACACAAATTATTGGAGTCCCTTAGCTGCCCAGCAGACAGTCACAAAATTGTTTCCAGTGCCCAGCTGGTGCTGTGTCATCAATCCACCATGATACATCAGCCTTGTCTTTCTTTCTCTTCCGAAAAAACTCTAGGAGTTACATTGTCCAGAGGCATGTAACCCATGACAGGATGCACAGGTCTGCCCAGTTTTTCCCCAGATGGGCAGCAGTTCACCACAGCAGCATGACTCCCCTCTGTCCTGTTCTTCTCCAGCCTCTCTAGCAGCTGTACCACCACTGCAAACATTTGTTGTGTAAAATCAGAATCAGATGAACAATGACAGGACAAAAACCCGTCAGCTACAGTTTCATGGGCTGTACTACGTGAACTCTAAAGGGTAGTGTGTGATGGTGAGGAGGGCATGTTGCTGCCCAGGGGGCAGTGGCCTTCCTTGCCTTTTACAACACCAGCATGTCTCCCTCAGTCCTCCTCATGGTTACCAGTCTGCCTCACTGTGCACTACTGGGCTGCAGTCCCTGGGCCTTCTGTCCCTCTTCCTGACTGCTTTCTGACTGAGATTTTCTGAGATGCTTTCTCACCCTCAGTCACACAGTCCTGAGCCAAAGTACAAGGAAAATGATGCCTTCTCCTGTCTTTCCTCAGACTCCTTTGCAAGATCATTCCCTGGGCTTCTCTTGGCATCTTTCACTGATTTTTTTTTTTCTCATTCTATTCCTCTCTTCAATTTTTCTTCTCAGTTTTTACACTATTTTCCTGTCCTCTGCCCTCACTTTACATTCTTTCGATCTTTCTCTTCACCTCACTTCCCACTTTTCAGCTAGGAACACAGTGGATTTCCTTTGCTTTGTTTAAATCTCTCCTGGATATGCACCACAAAGATAGGAGACAAGGAGAGAAAAAGGTAATGCCCCTGCTTATCAGGGGGTTTTGGTATAGATTTTTATTTCTTCTTTTCTTATTTCTTTTCACCCACCCCCAGATAAAGAGAACTGGTCATATTAAGAAAAGCAGGGATAAAGCTAAACTAATAATGAAAAAGGCAAATATATCTACCTGACTTTTTGCAAATACAGCTGATAGCATCACAGGATCTGCAGGATGAATTCCCAGCACCTTCTGGGGAATTTGAGGAGAGAAGATGAAAAACAATTTTAAAAAATAAGAAAAGAGGGATGAGTTTTACTTAGTAGGTGGAAATCACTAAATTATAGAGGTGGCTAAATTATTTTCTTTATGTTTTAAGATTATTGTAATAAAAACCCCAAACAACCAAACCAAAAACCAAAACTAAACAAAAGCAAAACAAAACAAACAAAGAGATTTAAAACAAAAGAAAAAACAAACAAACAAAAAAAACCCCACACCAAAAGCAAGCAAACAAAACCTACTGAACACTTTCCAGAAGCAGAGAAGGAAAAAAATAAAAAAAGAGGAAGTGCTTGTTTTGCAAAAAGAAAGCATTTTCAGTTTATTAGAAAACAATAAATTTCATGGCAGACACTAAAATGTGTGTGTGAAAACCAGCTAACAGTTTTAACTCATGTGCTGTCCTTTATCTGTCTGCAAGGCAGCTCCTGGGAAATGCAGGTGGCTGCAGGAAGGGTGCATCCATCGGGTAAGCAGCAAAAGCAGGTTCCCATATGCCCGCCTGCCTACCTATGGGTGCTGGTGGCTTTTCACTGAGTCAGGCACACAATCAAAACCTACTGGTGAGGAAGAGGAGGAAGACCTGCTGCGTGGGAGATGGGAAATCTCTCCCCGAAAAGGGAGCCGCAAGGGCAGCTAGGGGACAGGTGAGAGGTCTGCACATGCTCAGGGAGCATAAGAGATAATGAGGAAGAACTGGGAGCTCTTATTAGACAGCTGCAAAATGAAGGCTGAGATCAAGAAGCAATGCTACTTGTGTCCCATCTCACCCAGTAGATGCTGAAGCTTGGCTTTTTGTGTTTATGAATTAACAGAGGCAGAAAAAGGGCAGAAAGGTGGCTGGTAATGGTCAAGAATTATCATCTAGCATGAGAAACATAAGTAAAGGAGTAGACCAGGGACAGACAACATGCTGTGTTGCTCAAATGTTGGGGGATTTGTTCCAAACAGTGAAGGAAGATGCCAGTGGAGCAGCTTTTCTAGGCTTGATTGCAATCAGTAGGTAACTACTAGTTTCAAATCTCAGCTGGGAAGTCATTTGGGTGCAGTAATTCTGCTGGCACTCTCTGTTCTTTGAAAAAGAGACAGAATTAGTAGGTGCCTAAGGAAAATACAGGTGCTGCTTCCCAGACTCCAATGAGCTCAGCAACATGGCAGAATAAAGCCTCCTGGGAAGGGACTTTAAGCATAGAGGAGAGCAAGAAAATTGACAGTTACTGGGAAAGACCATGTTAAAGCACAGCAGCAACCTATCTTATTGTGATAGAAAGGTAGGAAACAGAATAGGAGACCCTTATAATTGTGTCAAGAGCTCTTTAGGGACACAAAAATCAAAAAGAAATTTCAGAAAGTGTGAAAACTAGACCACAAAACTAAGGACGAGCATAAAATAACATGATAAAATTCAGAAATGCTAAAGCACAAAATGAATTGCAATTAGTAACGGACACAAGGCCACAAGTAAAAGTGCTAGGGTATCAGCAGAGACAGAAAAAGAGAATATATAGGCTATTATTTAATAGCAAAAGAGCAAACAATGGCTGATACAGAGAAGGATGAAGTCACCTAATCCAGATCTGCTTCAGGCTTTGTACCATATATAAAAAATTCAAACAAGGGGACAGAAATGCAAGCTAGAGTACAGATCAAAAAAAAATGAATCTGAAGATAAATGAGATAGTCAAGTTATCAACACCTTCTGAAATCCACTCTCAAACGCTGAAGGTACCAGAAATCTCTGACCTTTTCAGACATCATTCCTGAAATTCATGGTGTGAGAGAGATCCCAGGAGACACAGGAAAGGCAAATACAATATCTTTATTTAAAATAAGGGAAAATGAGAACATGGAAAAATGTAGACTACTCAGTCTCCCTGCAAAACACTAGAACAGACTATTCCTGATCAATGTATAAAATCCCAGAGGAAAAGTAGTTGATAAAAAACAGCTCAGCATAATTAATTTATCAAGAAAAAAAAGTCATTGTTGTTTTTCATTTTTTAGAACAATACACATCACATCAGTTTCTCGTTCCTGTCCTAGGTTTGGTTTGGTTTAATTACCTCAAGCAGCTGCTGGCCCAAACAGTTGGGAGGGGCTACAGCCAGGATAAACAACTGAGCCAGCCAATGGGATATTTGATACCATACTGATGTCATGCCCCTATATAAGGGGAGGGCTGCCTGGGGATAGGGGCTCGCTGTTTTCAACATGTTTCAGTGTATGGCTTCAGTCTGGCTGGAGCAGGAACACTGGTATCTTAGGCACAGGTATAGGCTATTACTTGTTTTTTCTATCATTTCACTAGTACTATTATTAGTACTGTTGTTGCCTTCTTTCTTTGTGTTGTTTTATTAAGCTATTCTTATTTCAGTCTATGGGATCTCACCTTTTTTTCTTTCTCCTCATTTTTCCTCTTATCTGGGAGAAGGGATGGAGGGAGTGGTAGGTGGTGGTAGGAAGCAGTGGGTGAGTGGCTATGTGATGTTTAGCTGACAGCAGAGGTTAAGCTATGACAACTCTAGAGAAAACTAATTTTCCTCTTTGACAAAGTAACTAGCTTTGTGGGTAAGGAAGAAATATTTGAAAATTTTAGTGGCTATAAGCAAATCAAGGAAGTACAGTCTGTCTTAGTGGTTCTTTAGCTTTTTGGACCCTTGAGCATAATTGGCCATAAATTCCTTTGCTGTCTGGTCTTACCATCAAACTTTTAACAGGAAAACATCCGTAAGAAAGAATGCTTCCTTGGATCAACTGCAGACCATATTCTATGTCGTTGTGACTCATCAACAATTCACAGATGATGGTGTGGGAGTCACTGGCCTACATGAAATTGCCTGTAAGTGCAACTGGGGAGAGAGAAGGTGGGAGGGGGAGAAGGCAGGGTGGGGGGAGGAGGAACAGACAAAGTGTCAGTGATTAACTACCAGTCTGAGATTTCATCTGGGTCCCAAAAGAATCTGTCTTAGTCCTGGATCTGTTCCACGTCTTCATCAGTATCTTGAACAATTGAGGAAAGTGCATTACAAAATCTGCAGATGACTCTGACTTAAGAGCACATTTGTAGAACAGGATCTGAATTCAAAATGATCTCAACAAATTGGAGGAAATAGTCTGAAATCAACAAGTCATAATTCAATAAAGCCTTTAACAAAATATGAAACTAGGAAAAAAGCATGCAAATGCTGAGACATCAGACAGGGAATAACTGAGAAATTAGAAGTGTGTATTTTGGTGAAATACACATAAAAATAATCAAGGTGATTCAGTCTCATTTTAGCAGCTTTTACTCAGTACTGTGTACAAAAGTCATGGGGAAATATCTCACTCCTACTCCACCCCAGAGAGGGCTGGGCTGGTGTCTGGTATCCAGGGCTGTGCAAATGAAAATGAAGAAGAAAGTTGCAAGAAAGACAGAGGTTATGGAAGCATGATACTGAAGGAGATGGTGAAGGGCATAGCATTGTTTGGCCTGGAAAGCAGAAAAGGTTTTTGTTAGGAAAAGCTGTTATAAAAAGTTTTCCAAGGGAAATGGACCGTTTGGTTTGGTTGGTTCCCCCCCCCCCATATTGGAGGTTTTTGTTTAATAAATACATGTTCTGTCATCATATCTGTTTTAGAGCTTAGTGAAGAGTTGGATTCATTCCTCTATTATTTTCCCTTCACTCTGCTGAGGAAAAAAAGAAACATTATGATGATGAAAATAGCAGGTGAACAAAACAGCAAAAAGTCAAAGTTAGAACTAAAAACTTGTTATCTTGTCAGTTTTTAAATACCTCAGTTAAACAATAAAAGACAATCAAAATAATTAATGTGTTTTCCTCTTTAAAAAAATGCAATAATTCTTTGTATTTTCTGTAAAAACATAACTGGGTATTTTTTACCAATTGTGGATGGTTTAGCCTCTCAGCTACCTCAAAAGCTGAGATTACCCACCTCTGCCATTAGAGACCAGAAGTGAAAATATCGCAGTACCCTCTCCATGGCACTCCCTTTGGCTTCCTCCCAATGCCAGCCGAGACTCTATTGGAAGTAACACTGTAGGGATTTTTTTTTCTGTCACTCTGTATTGGTTTGGCCACCCCATTAGCAATAATGTAGTTCCTCAACAAAGCTAATACATCATCTTTGATCATCCTCCTAGTTTACATTTCTCATGCTTTTTATTCACGTTTCATAATCCTCATCATTATACATATTTCCAAACTTTCATCTCCCAAAGGGCAGAGAGGGAATAATAGGGAAGTTGGAATTTAACAAGATTTGGCACTGAGATTTGATTTATCGAATCAAAGGCTGGGGGGAAGGAGCACAGAAAAGGAAAGGGCAGGAGAAAAGTAGTGAACAACAATAATTTGCAAAGATCTTATGTGCCAGCAAAACCTTGACTGTTAATGATTGGCTGCTCTCTGCAATAATGATGTTGAGGTGAAACCTCTCCAGCCTCCTGGCCCCGCAACTGTCCGCAGGCAGCTGAGATAAAGCCCAGCCAGTGGCTTGAGGGCTGTCACTATCCCCATGTGCAGGCACACACACCCTCTGGGAAGATGGCCCCAGGCTCAGCAAGGCTGGGCTGTTGTCCACCCCACCGATGCCTTTCTCTGTGAGGTTAGACTGCAGGTACAGCCTGGCTTGTTCTCCTTCTCACATCCCCTCTCTCTGCTCAGCTTTGTGGGAAAATTACTGACCTCCTGCCATGTCCTCTCTCAGCCTAACAAAGCAGCTCCACTGGTCAGAGAGAGCAAAGCTCAGCCCATGAGGAGGGAGTCCCAGTGCACCCCAATGCCTGCTGTGTGTCTCCAAGGGCCTCACAAGAGCTGCTCAGATGGGGCAAAAGAGGGTAACTGGCCTCCACCACTTGCTCAGTGCTCAGAAAGGTTGTTGCTGGCCCCAAACAGATAAAGATGGTGGTTTTGACACAAGTCCATCCTCCAGAGGTATGCCAGAAGAGCAGCAATATTTAAGGCTCCATGCAAGCTTCCTGCTCCTCTCCTGATAGGAGCTGCTGCTTCCTACAAAATCTCTAGCTTCACTGTCTTCAGTCACCCCTTCCACAAATTACGGATGTGAAAATTGAGCTGCACTTGGAAAAACTGCTTGCTCCAGCTAAGCAAGCAACAAAAGCAGAGGCCGCCCCACAGTTTTTCTGCTGTCAGGACAGAAGCAGCCACCAGAGCCCACTGTGGGGTGACAGAGGGAAGAAACACCATTGCTCCCTGTTGCACAACTATGCGCTGCATAAAAATAATAACGTATCCATCTGCAAGAGCCCTCCTAGCTGTCAACACCTGCAGATGCACCAATACCTTTGCAAAAGACAGATAGACACATTTCCCAATTTACAAATTGTTACCCAGTACATCCAAGGTACAGGCAACCAACCTGCACAGTCCAAGAAGGCAGAAGTCAGCAAAAATTTATCAGGGGCTTTGAGGTCCTCTGTGCAAACATATTAACCGCACACAAAACAGAAAGGATAGCCTGAGCACGGGAAGAGACGGCACTACCGCTGCTTGTGTTGTCCCTGCTTACTGGATAAACAGAGGGCTCCTGTAGATAAACAAAAGATTGCGAGTCTAGCGCTTCTCCCAGTGCCAGATTTAGAGATAAACACACAAATGAAAAGTGTTTCTTAGAATAAGCTGGACTGTTTTGGCTTTTGGCACTAGAAATGACAGAGATTTGTGTCAGTGGGGCTCCAAAGTACATTAATCCTTTATAAATGTTTTTTAAATAATACATGTGCCCTGAAAGAACTGCCTTATTAAACTAAGATCTAAATTTAAAGGCGTATTTGGGGAAAGGCATCATTTATTAAACTGTTGCCAACACCTTCCAGTCTCTTAGGAAGACAACAGCAAAAATATCCCCTTCCTCCTCTGCTGTATCACTCCTCAGCCCCAGTAAAGCCCACACTACCCTGCCAAAGCAGAAGGGCAGAGAGCTTTGTGACCCCTGGGCACTGGGATGGTCTTCCTGTGGCCATTGTCAAGCCAGCCCTGTTTCACCAGCATGGCAAGCCCCTGCCAAGCCTTCCTGTCCAAGGGCTTGGTGAAGAGCCCAGCAGCAAAGGAAACAATGAACAGCAATCTGCAAAGCCCTTGCTTCCCACAGCAGAAAGTCCATACATGATGCAGCATGTATTAAGACATCCCTGTGACTCTTGTCATGGCTTTTATATGCATCAGCTTTGGCTTCTGAGCTAACAAACTCTGTGAAACATGTTTGTTTTAAGCACCTGGACAATTTCCATGCTTAAGACAAAGCTTACAGTATGTGCTCTGTTCTGTCAAGGAGCTGTTGAGTTACCTTCAGAAGCAGAAACGTGTATCTCCAGAAGATGAGTTCTCCTGGCAGACCCCCAGGTAGGTGCTGGGATGGTCTGCTATGGTTGACCCCAAAAGCAAAGTTTGCTTCTGACAGCACTGTGCTGCCCAGATGAGTTCATTGATGTCTGACTTCATCTCTTCCAGGGTACATGTATGTACACCTGGAGATGTGTCTGCGCACCTCAGGCCTGATCTGCAACATCTTTTTTTCAGGTGTGGCATCTTCCTCTCCCTCACTATGGTAGCCAGGTCCTTTAGCAGTGGGCAAATGGGAATAAGGACTACCTGCAAACACCTTTAATCCACTTGTGCTTTACAGAAGCCCCAGATCAGCAAAGATTAAGAACTAGTACCTCTGGGAATTGGTCTAGATGGATGGATCATCTAGACACCTCTAAGCCATACTGGTGATTCCTGTTTCATTCTGGCATGACTACTAGGAACACCAGCCTTCTTTTCCTAGAGAAGCAGTCTCTGGGCAGAGGATGCATTTGGGGATCTTCGAGTGCTTGGGCTTTAACCTTGCTGTATTGGAGGAATCACTATCCCCATTTCATCCTTCAGAGGAGATCAGAGCAATTAGCACCCAGGCTCCTGCCGCGAGGAAATGGCAGTGTGGGGAACAGAGCATCAAAGATGTGAGCTGCAGAACCAAACCCTTCCCTCCTCCACTTGGACCAACACAGAGTCTGCCTAGCCCATGGCTTGCTGCTAGCACCAGGTGTCCTAGTTTACCTGCTCAGCAACAACAGTTTTGACAACATTTATTATCAGGTGAGTAATCTCATGCCCAACAAAAGCATGAAAAAATAGAGACAGAAAAGAGAAATTCCTGACATGGCCTAATTTGAGGTCTAACACCAAACAGGTCTGCGATAAATTGAAAATTTTCTTCACATAGCAGAGATCAATAAATGTAATTATTTGGACTTAAACCTCATGAATTCTGAAGAGTTTCTCAGATTACTTGGAGAATAAGTGCTATTTTATACGATATCAAAGCTGATCAGAATAACAACGCTCACAGCACAGACCCCATCAGTAGGAATGAAACCTTACAGTATCTCACTATGTCTCGCACTTCTTAAAGGAAGATTACCAGGCCAGAAATCACTTTAAAAGAATTGATGTCTCCTCTCTTGAGCTATTAACAAAGCAAGCTGAGCTTGTAAACCTCTCATCGTTCCAGTCTCCATCTCTGATCTTAAACCTAACACATTCTTCAAATTTCATTTGTTTTCCTCAGTGACACCAGCTGTTCAGGCTTATGCTTTCTTTAAAATGGATGGTGAAGTTAGACAGGACTGGCTGTCAGAGATGGGGACCAAATCCAAACCATATTTCTACGGACATGCGTTCTGGGATTTGAGAGAAAATAGGATTGGCATCCAGTCTCCCTTGTTATTGGAAAATTAAAATGTGAGGAGCAAGCTAAATCAGACACAAAACCTGCCCCAGTTTGGTCTATTTCTAGGACCTTTACATACACTAGTATGAATCGGGGGTAATTCCACTAAAGTCAAGGTACCGCTCAGCTGGAAAACTGGCATTAGAGCAGAATTTCTCAGGCTCTAGGATTGAATCACTTTCACTTCCCATTAATCCTCCCCATTTTTTCCAGCATTGTGCAATGTGTCTTGTATTGCCATGAGCTCAGTGCAGACAAAGTCTGAAACAAATTTATTCCCAGCAGAAGCCTCCCATCCCATAAGTCTATGCATTTTAACCAAGGCTACATGCTGGAGCCAAAGTGCCATCTTTAGAGATCAGAGTATTTAGGCTGAACTTTCTTCAATTTCAGTAAACGGAATTTTAACCAATTTAGATGGTGCATGACCTTGTCTAAGCAGAAAAAACAGGTCAGCCTCTCCTATGAAACCTGTGCCTGAGCAGCCCCTTCCTTGCCAAACCCACATGTCCATCTCTGTGCACCAGTCCTGGGCCCTGGCCACAACCTGACTGAATACATCCTGATAGTCACTGTTAAGGCTCTAGTGTAGATTTATGTATATTCCAGGTCTGCATTTGAAACACTCAAGCAGTGACAGACCACAGACCCTGGCTTTTAAAGCTCCTGCAAGACAGGCTTCATGCCACCCTACATGAACACAAAAACTGTTATTTTCCACTTAACTAAAACATGGGGGAAAGTGTATCCCCATCCTTTGGCTAGAGCCTGAAGAAGCTGTCACTCCATAGGCTTGAAAGTTGCATGTGCAGTGAAAGGGGCTGTTCAGTATATGCACAAAGCTGTAATTATCCCGGCAAGTCTTTCTGCTAGGAATAGATTATCTTTGTTTTTGTCAATCTGGTTCAGAGCTGGTCCAAAACTAAAGTAAGTGACAAAGTCCACAAACGGCTTTTTCAACTGGTAGAACAGGTAGCTTCATTCACCCACCCCACCTGGCTGCAAGGACAAAGCTGATAGGCAACAAGCAGGTCCCTGTGAGGTGATGCAAAAGGATAAAAATGCCTGGAATTCCTTACACTTCAGGAAACAAGCTGGAAAAGTCTTCAAAGCAGGAATAAACTTGAATGAGAAGTAAATTAAGCAGTGTCCTACCTTTGCATTTCCAGCCACTGCAGGACAGGACACCTTACAAGACTGCTAATGAAGGTAGACCCATATTGAGATGTCAAGCTTGCCACTTTACAGTGCCACTGAGAGTTTTTGTGGAGGCAGGAAGAAAAGTCAAGCAGGACCAAGACAGGCAAAGGAAAGGGCACTGACACCCTTAGAATAGGTTGGGGACAGACCTTCCACAAAGAGCCACCAAGATCAGGAATTTTAGTAAAAGAAAACCAATTCAAAAGGAATGTTAAAACAAACTTAGGAAAGACCAGTGTCTAAGTAGAGAATTTTTCTTCATAAACTGCTCTGGCAAAGGTATGCTGTGCCTGGTGTCTCTGCTGGTTGCACTAATTGGTCTTATAAGTCATCAGCTTATCACCTATAACTGCATCTGATAAGTCAAACAGCCTGTAAGCCTTGGTTACAAAGCTCTCAGGAAGCAGGAAAACAAATAGGGTAAAGCTAAATCAGTAGAGAGGAAAAGGTTGCTGATTTTGTTCACTTTTAAAACAGGAGCCCAAAAATGCCACAGGTAACCAAATGAGGAACATCCAACCTTCTGCATTGCACCAGTTTTACCACACTGATCACATTCCCTCCAGACATGGGCAAATTTTTCCTACAATAAGAGAAATGGAAAAGATGATACATCACCTGACTGGCCAAAGTGAATCACATTCTGTCCTTGGCAACCCCAGAGAAGATGCAGATCAAGGGCCTGACTTGGCTAATGTAACTGAGATGGGAGTCAGGTTCAAGAGCTGACAAAAACAGTTATATCAACATTCTGATAAAGTGAAAAAATGCCAACTGCTACCTGTCATTAGGAGTTATATGTTGTTAGGTACCCATAAGGTTGTCCAGCTGTGTGAAAGTCATCAGCTTTCCAAAAACCTTAGAGATGGTGGGAGGAAAAAATAACAATCCCCTTCTTCAGCAACATGGATCTTTGTTTCTGGGCTGTTGGGTTGTTTTCTTTTTTCTTTTTCCATCCCCAAACAAGTAAATTGAGTTTTCCAGCAAATAATGACAGAGGATCGTTGGGGGATAGATGTCAGAAGCATCTTTCTATGTGTGTGTCATGCTCTTGTTTCTATTCTTCTTCTTCTACATCTTCTATTTCAACCTGTCTGCATTACAGACAGATACTGTTCTCCGTTCCGTGGAGATCATTACATTTGTAATTGGAAACCTCAAGAAATTTTTCTTGCCTTGTGCCCTTTCAGGAACAGCTGACAATAGAAACTTTGGTGTCAGATTGTCATTCAGATAATAGAAAAGGAGATATAGCTATGGAAATGACTTAGAATATTTTCCCCTTCTGTCTCTTCCTTCAAGTACAGATAAAAGCTGATAAAGAGGTTGCATTAAAAGCCCTGAGTAACTGGAACCAGGGTGAGCACAGTGATGGTAGGTAGAGACAGATGGTCTCATCAAGCGCAATGCAATTTTAAATCCAGATGACTTTTATATGCAGCTGATTTTCTCTTCCAGTCCTTTACAGGCCAATTCTGCTCCAGGTTTCAGCTCAGAAAGAGAAATGCCCTTCCATAGGGTAATCTCTCCTTCCTGCCATGCTGAAACCACAGTCACCATATCTGCTTCCATCAGGCCACTCCTCTGTATTGTACCATGTAGTATAAACTGAGATTGTTTTTCATCTGGGAGCAGTAACTGCTGGTTTGACCTGTGTCTGTGCCAAGCTTGGCCAAAGTGGCCTTGGCCACAGACAGGGTCTCCTGGATGCTCTTGCTCTGCCAACAGCTGTATTTCATCATACTGAGAAATTACAGTAACCATTAATAATAGTGATGGATATTTGATATTCTTTCTTTTATTGGTTTCACGACCTTGTGCTAAAAGTCTCTGGGGCTGTGAGCAGAAAAACAGAGCAAGAATGGAGCCTGGAGTGGATCCTAATGGAAAGGTTGACCCAATGGGAAGGATGTCAAAGAAATTTTCATTTGTAAAAAGAAGGAAAAGATGAAGTGGAAACAAAGGTATAGATAAATTTGCCACTTCTATGGAAAAAAAAAAAAAAAGTATTACTTTGGAGTTTAATCTCCTTATTGTATGCGAACACCATAAAAATTGAGGCAAAAGAACTTTCTGTCTAGCTGTGATGGAACAGCAGTGGAAATACTTAAAGATCTTTTTTTCTATATAGTTGAGATGTAGCATAAGGACTGCACTGAGGAAATGAGGAAAACATTATGTAATAATGGCAAATTGTCTACTGGGGGAAAAAAAAAAAAAAGGTATTTTCATAAAGAAACAAGAGAGAGGAAGTGAGAAAATCTCCCTGCATTACTAGCCAGCTTAGAAATCTTCTGCAGCACCTTTTTTATCGATAATTTCGCTTAAAAGTTTCTTGAAAGATAAGGAGCCCTGAGCATCATGGGCATCATGTCCACTGTCTCTTCAAATCAGTTCGAAGCCCAACCTGTAACCCATCATGCTGTACTCATTTACCACATGTTTACAGTGGCCTGCTGTGCATGCTGAGCAGTTTCCAAACACACAAGAAGGATGGAGCCAGATGTCAGGATCTCATACTCTGAGAGAAGATGACAGAGGTTAAGATAAGAACAACAATTTGTAATTTAAGTTTAAGGTTTATTTTACACTCAGGCCAATTTTCATCATGTTGGCAATGTAAAGAGGACTTCTGATAGAAAACAAAATGCAATTTATTATTATTTTATGGCTCCTTCATGTTTTCAAGATATCAGAAAGAACCGTTCTGTAACTAAAAATCAATCTCCAATGTACAGATCTGTTCATTTCAGAGTAAACAACCCTGTGGAAATGTGTCTCTGAAATGATACTAAAAGCAAAAAGGGAAATGCTACCATACATCCAATCTTTTCACACGGCTTTGGCTTTTTCTGCCTTCGGGTGTGCCTTGGGCAGACTTTCCAGCCATTTAGCTGGGATTTCTGCTTTTCTGTCAAAGCTGAGACACACCATCTCTGCTCAGCATCTGCACACTGGGATCAGCACACTGAGAGTTCAAGCCGGGCAGGGAATGAGATGCATTATGCATGTAACCTGCTGTGGGCTCCCATGCAGATGATAAACGCACCCTGAGGACAAATGCACCCTAACGTGAGCAGACAGGATGATGTCTGCCTGTACACCCTGGGAGACAAGCAGTTGGCTCTGGGCAACATCCAGAGCCGGTCAGAGCAGGCTGCTGACATACAGAGCCTCACCTACAGCTGCTGGAAGGTCCACGGGGAGCCTCTTCATTTCCCCATGGAAAATGTTGGGAAAACATTTTTCTCTTCAATATCCTGTGCCGATCTAGTGATCAGGAGTTGGTCTTTTTTAGGATTGACAACCCCGTTTATCACAGCACGCGCTTTGTAATGCCAGGCTCTCCAAAATGCTTCCCACACACTTTCCATCCATCCATCCATCCATCCATCCATCCATCCATCCATCCATCCATCCATCCCAGGAATAGACACACCATTGCCACATAACCAAGCCATGCTTTACCCCCACAAAGGTGATTTATCACTGATTCATGGGACTTCTATGCTGTGGACTAGACTCCCAACACCCAGTTTGTTAACCTGTGGATCCATGCCCTGTCTCAGAGCATTTTTCCAGCATATGCTACTGTAGTAGATGCAGTTGTCAACATAGGATACTTGACAAGAAACAAAAGATTTTTACTGGGTTTTCTCTAGTGCAGTGATTCATCTTTTTTCAGAGTTCATCTATTATTAATTGCTATTATTTTTATAATTTGTTAAGCACTTGGAGCATATTTCTCCACACAGACGACTAAATTGTGGTCCTGATCTTTGAGAGGCTGTATTTTAAGAAGACTGATTTTTCTCACAAACTGCTATGAGCTCAACATAATTTCTGCAATATTTACAGTATGTCCCGAAAGTCTACCACACAGATCTTCAACTTTCTTTTTTTTTTCACAGACATTTCTTATGCTTCTGTTCACAATGAGGCAGAACAGACTTAGAAACTTAACACATCTTCAAAAAAAAGCAAAAGAAAAACCAAAAAACATCTTTAGTATTTTCTTATTAATCATATGATTTCCCTGCCAACCCCCTGACTTTTCAAGAACTACAGAAGACTCTTGAGAAAATACAGTGAAAGTCACTAGTGGTAAAATTGGACTCTTCAAGTACAACAAAAGCAAATACCCAATATTTCATACGCGTGATCATGTTTCCTATATTGTTACTTATGCTACATGAGCGTATACAAAAGGAATGTTCTTTGATCTCCTCCAGACTACATGCAGTTTGTGCATCCACTGGGTTGCCTCTAATTGAAGGATCTGGATTCAGTGTGGTTCCTGCCCACCCTCTCCATCTGACTGTGGTATCTCAGGGCACATGTAGTCCCAGTGCACTGTAAAGCGAGAAACAATCCAAGCTTTGAGACAAGGAATGTGCTCACTGTGAAAGGATTTTACTTATTGCCTTCACAATTCTTGCACCCAGCACTGGAGTTTCTGGTTCAGGTACTTCTTTAAGACGTGATGAATAGGAGAAATCATTTCTATGGCTGTGGACTGGGGCAGTGAGTGCTGAGATCTGCTATGCTAAAATGGCCAGAGCAGAAAAAATCAGCTCGAAGCAAGGAGTAATGGATGTGAAAGCTTGGGTCAAAGAAGGGTATTGCAGCTGCTCTGTGCATCACCTTTGTGAAGCAGGATCTTTTTCCAGTGCCTGGAGGCAGGAAAAGAGTTCAGTGAGTGCCTGTTTCTGCTGGCCAAATAGCCCAGCACATCACCTTTCACACCCAGCCAAGAGCAATACTATAAATGAGGCAGGAGAGAGACCTGTGATTATTTATTGGTTTAAAATGAACTGGGCATATTGATTATTTTTCCCCTTTTCTTTCTGAAAACATGATTAAGTTGGTATAACGAACAGCTCCACTAATGGACTGTGTCAGTAACTGATGTCTATCCTGAGCTGAAATGAACTGCATACTTCTCTGCTTGTTTCACCCTGGTGTTCTCTACTCTGGCAGTGGTCCACTTACTGACTCATGAAATCCTTCCAGACGTACCATGCAGGGTTCTCCTCTCAAAGTGAACATCACAATTTTTTTTCCCTTCAGAGGTCTGTGGTCCATGCAATGAGCAGTTCCTTCATCTGGCACTGACTCCTTACACAGCACAGGGCAGCCATCACCAGCCAGAGACTCAAGAGAATTCTTCAAGTCCATTCAAAAGCTTTCTGCTGAGGAAGCACAGGGAGGAGACAGCCCTCTCCTACTACCTCTTCTATTCCCATACAGAAAACATGCCAGGAGTGGAAGACACCTCTCACAAAGGTAAATCAGAAAGAGAGTGACTGAGGATGTCCAAATACCCAGCCAGTGCCCCAGCCACTGGCCCTCTGGGACCCATCCCAGAAACCAGCCCTGATTTCCTGAGCCCAGAGATGAGACTGAATCGAGTGGGAATGTCCTGGCAAAGCTCCCACAGGCAAGGAGAGGCACTTTTCTTCCTGCTGTTGGATCCTTCTGGGACCACATCCCCAGATTTATATCAGGAAAGAATCAGGGTGCTGTGACTTCAAGCCTGCTTACAGGCAGCATGTCCAAGCAGTGCTCAGATCACAGCAGCACTGGCGTGGACTGGCTTTGCATGGAGCCACACACTGCAGCTGCCTGGAGGTCTTCTGCTGGTACACAACATGAGTTTGGTGGAAATGGCCACATCCATGAACTCAACCACAAACTGGTCGGGCTGCTTCCATGCCTGAAATTCAGCACATGATTTCAAGTGCCATTGAATCAAGGGCCTATAAGACATGGGGCGTTCTTCAGCTGAAAACACCCCCACCTCACACCATTTTGGAGGACGGAAGCACCTTGTGCAGACAAATGAGAGCCAGGCTGTCTTAGTGGGGTCTGAGGGAGTCAGTCATCTTTCTGAAAATATTACAGAGAAAGGCCTTGCATATAAATAACAGAAATGCACAATCCAGGACTTTCTGTCAGACAACCCTTGATAAGCAGTTGTGAGAAATACAGCAGCCACACGGTAATAAAAAACAAGCCTACATTTGTCACTTCATTGAATCCAAGACAAGAAGTATAAAATATGATACATCTTTCTCCAGCAGACAATGTCTTTCATATCACCTGCAGTCCAGGTTTGGACACACTGAGGGCCCTGAAGGAAAGTATAAATTGCCCACACACGTATGAATGGGAGTATGACCACGAGCACTGAGCACAGTGAATTTGCCACCTGCCTGTAGGAGAAACTGCTGCACAGAGGATTAAAGAGCCTGTCCCACCCCACTTCTGCCTGTTTCTTTCCACTGCCTTTAGTGAGAACCATGAACCTGTACTCAAAGGCAGAGGTTGGCCTTTAAGTCTCCACATTACCTGTCTAATGAAGCAAAAACCTATATTTTCAAAGAAGCTGACTGTCACACAGCATTGGCTTCTCATCAGACTAACAGCTCAGATACTAGCAGAGCTACTGGTGTGAATAAATTAGACTTGTACACAGTGACTTTTCCAGAAGAGCCATTCAGTGTTTCTGCGTGGACAAGGCACTGTCAAGGAAGGTGCACCTGCTGGTAATGGTATGCTTTTGCAGGTATTTTTCTACCAAATTGTGTCAGCAATAGGGTAGTTGCTCCAGAACCACAGTGGGGCTGTAGAGCTGGGAGAGCACAGCTCAATACCCCTACATCACTGATTGCTGTAGACACAAAAGCAAGGCCCTACAAATGCAAATATTTGCCAAGGAAGGCACAGTTTGGGTACCAAATTTGCAAATGAAGAAATGATGCTCAGAACATAGAAAGTATGCATACTTTCCACAGCTTGCCAAAAGAACACTTTCTCTTTGTCAGCACCAGAAACATGTGAATGTCTGTAATCATGCTTACTGGATTGAGTTACATGGCTAGTTGATCTTCTTTACATCAGGGTGGTGTGACTCCTTAAGGGGACTGATCATCTGTGAATTATACTTGAGAACCTCCTGTGTGTGTCGAAGATTGGTTTCATACAGGTAATGCTTCATACTGTTGTCTCTGATGATAGTTCCCTTCAAATAAATACAATGGAGATGTGAAAGTGTACTGGGTTACGCTGCCCACCTTGCAGTACTCTAAGGAAGAGGGGCACCAGCACCAGTCAGGGCCAGGAAGGCAGGTAGTGCCAGGCAGGTATTCTTAGAAATTGTTCTGAAAGTCCAGCTTTAAGTTTGAGCAAGTATTCCTCTTGGTACCCAGATGCAGCTGCCTTTCTCAAGTACTCCCTGGTAATGACTTCATTCATATTCCTCTGTGCTTTTCTGTGTTTGTGGTTAAAAGCCTCCATAGACTCCTCTGCACGTACCACTGAAATGGGGTTACTTCATGCTCTGGCAGATAGATGGGATTGTACTGTGTATATTTACATTTTTAAAAAAGATATCGCTAATGTATTTCAGTAATGATAATAATAAAAAAAAAAAAGTCTTTCTAGCCATTACAGTAATAGCTTTGAGCTAATTGCTTGCATTTGCACTCAAATATGGTTCTCCCCTCTCTGGCTCATTTCCATTTTTATGGAAATCAGTTTGCTTGCTAGACTTTTAACTCTCAGATCTTGAGGACCAGCTGTTGCCTGACTTCCTCACTCAGGTAGGAACTTACTCCTCTGATTGCAGTTGGACCACTTATGGAGGAAGAGGCTGCTAAACACAGCTGAAATTGCCAGAACCCAGCTTACAGTCCACAGGCCACGCTGGGAGATGCTGTGTGCTTTCAGTGCCTGAGGAGGTACACCCTGAGGGATGCAGACAGACAGAGCCGTCTCCCCTAAGAATTAGCTTCCTGCAGCTCTGTTTATTATCCAGTGACATTAGAAAGTAAATAGGGGAGCTCTTAGTGACTCACTCATGTCAGAGGCTGAACACACAGCTGCTTCAGAAAGACTTCACAGCGTGGAGATCTCTGTCTCCTCAGCCTCCTGACTGATTGCTGGCACAAGGTGTCCGGTGGCTAAGTAACTTCCAGGTTAAATTTCAGGCCATTCTTCTCCACAAGGGTCTATGCTATACTTGGCACAAGTCAAAAAGGGGGACCAAGGTTGCTTAAAATTCCTCTGAATATCTTGTTTCACAAGGTAATGGAGACACAGGGAGATGCAAAGGAGTATGAAGTTGGAAACTTGCTCTGGCCAACCTGAGATAAGACACCCCATCCCACAATGGATAAGCTGAGGCTGCAGTCTGGCAGGATCCACAGCAGCTGGCAATTCTACTCCAGTACCTACAGGATGACGTCTTTTCTCTTGAACGCCAAGGCAAGAAAAATGTGGCTGAAACATTCATCTGGAGTCACCTTCAAGCATTTACTGATGAACACAGTGATTGACTCTAGTCCAGGATTGTTGCACGTTTCACAGGGGAGCACAAAGCCTCTCAGAAACTGTCTGCTGCCTAAACACTGCAAAACTGCCTCTGCTTGGAGTGCATCCAAACTAGCTCGGAAAAACAGAGACATGAGCAACAGACTCTGAACACATGGGAGAAGTACTCCAGCTCTGAAATACATGTTGGACACTGATCTTCAAAGGAGGGGAAGATATTTCACTGCTGAGCACCTGTGTTGCATCTCTTCTTGGCCATTGTGAAGTCCTAGTAACTAGCACGGGGAGGGGAGCTGTTCTTGAAATATCCATTTGTGTTTCTGTCAGACTCGAATTTGGGCTTGAGTTCCCAGAGCTAAATGACTATACTCAGATGCAACTCAAGCATGACTTTGGTAGTGTTGGGCAACTATCCCTGGGTGCCACTGCCAGAAGAACCAGGTATGTTCTGGTCATCTTCCCTTTCTACTCAGCAGCTCAGCTGTTTGGAGTATTGCCAATATATCCCCTACATCCCCACCTTGCACAGACCCATGTACTCAACATTCTACCCATCTCTTTGAATGTTATTTACCAGTTCTTTCCTACTTTTCTTTCATTCAAGCCTAGCAAAAGCCTTCCAGTCTTTCTTCAGGCAAAGCATCTACAGGTGTCCTCAGGCATTTTGTCTGAAGGTTGCTGTGT
Source organism: Actenoides lindsayi (assembly GCA_025331215.1). Classification (NCBI taxonomy): domain Eukaryota; kingdom Metazoa; phylum Chordata; class Aves; order Coraciiformes; family Alcedinidae; genus Actenoides; species Actenoides lindsayi. Next base: position 32,622 of record WTSP01016736.1, on the reverse strand, counting down.
CCACTTCAATGCTGGACATAAATTATGTGACTGTGCCCTTGAAAGTTACTTTTTTACTGTATCGTACAGCATAGATGTGGCCCTTTTTTCTCACTTGTGAACCAGCTAAGGGAAAAATTAAATTAGTATCTTATAGATCTACATTCCCAACACAGAGTTTGTTGCTCTATGTCCCTAAATCTATCTGTCAACTTCTATCACACATCAGGGCTCTTGCTGGAACAACGGCTCCACCATTCTTAAATTAGCTTTTCTTGTTGGTGTTTAAATGAAAAGAGACATCTAATTTGTGAGTGAAAACATTTGTCATTTCTTAGGGGGATCCAGACACAAAAAATACAATTAACATTTCTGAAGAATGTTGCACAGAGGTTCAGCAGCAGCTGACAGGGAAAATGAAATGAAAACAAATAAAATCAGTTGTTCTAATACCATAACTCGAGTGGCAAGTGTAATCTTCTCCTTTTATCTGAGGTCGGAATTGCTTTCCTGCAACAGCTTTCATTATAAAAATGCGGCACTTCTCAGAACCAGAATATTAAGACAACACATGCCCACAGGGGCCCAGATCATTTTAACGAGGAACAAACAATCCAGAATGCAGCTTTTGTGGGTTTTTTTTCTGAGCTAACACCTGCTTTGCAGCAAACGAACAATGGTAATGATAAGCACGATAACTCACGCATATCTGAGCTGAGATGTGTGTTGCCAGCATCTTTGCCTTTCTACCAGCTAAAGAAGGGCCCAGTGGCATTACCTTCAGGACTTCCAAACCCTTGGTCATAGCCTGGTGCCAAGGTCTGTATTTCATCGATCTGTCGATCTTGTGGGATGGTCCTGAACGTCTCAGGAGATTGAAAAGCAGGCAGGCTACTGAATGTCTCCCAAGTAATTTTTTGAGGCATAGATGGATCTTTACCCCAATTTTACTACTGTGTCTCAAGACTCATATTTGCTTATAGTCACAGAGTGAATTAATGACCCAGGCAAAGAAGAAACTGGAAGGTCTGATCCCTGCTTTGTAGCAGCTCCCCTAAGGGTCCCCAGCTGCCTATTTTCCCTCTTCTTACATTGAGAGTAAGAAGAGATGGACAAAGGAGGAAGCTGCATACCTTCCTGTAGTTTTCTACAAGTAGTTATTTCAGGTACCTTTCTTAAGGCCTGAGTGGATGATATCAGGACCCAGAAAAAAGAGTTTTAAATATTCTGTGAATGTACTATTTCTTAAATCCATCTTTATTTATTCTCTGAATGAGCTAATATCAGCTACAGCTGAGAAACATATGTGCCAGAGCTCCTCAAAGTGGAATCTCCCATCCAGACCTGATTTGATATCTTGGGCCTGAACTCTGCCATGGTTTACACCATGGCATGTTTCCCACCTTCCTGGAAAACCCCTGTGTTTTCAGCCACTGCTTCTGCCTCTCAGAGAGTGACTGCCATGTGTTGTCCTAATTCTGGCTGGTGAAGGCAGCACGATGCCTGGCTGGCACAGCTGACCTGGAGCCAGTGCAATGACTCCTGCAGAGACATACAACACACAGGGAGAGATGAGCCACCTGGATGGAATTGACCCGAGGGCTGATCCAGGCTTTGAGTTGAGCCATGCTGTCCTGTGTAATTGTTTAAGAACAGTGAAAAATAACCTAGTGATTGAGATCCAAGTGATATGACAGCTAATGAAAATAATAGATGTCTTTAATTCAAACAGAGATTTCTCAGATAGAGACATCCTGGCATTTACTGGAAAACCAAAAACTATCAGCCTTGTGTATCATATGATCGGCCTTCAGTTATTTGCCATCATTTTTCCAAAACAGTTCTGCATGTCTTGTCCTTGGTTTCCTTCGATCCATTTTTTTCACTACAGATTGGATGATGGAGGAGCGATTATGCTTATTAAATTTTCTCACACTAAGCTGCAAGGGACTGCATGTACAATGGAGGACAGGGTCAGGATTCAGAATGACCTTAACAGGCTGTAGAAATGTCTGGGGAAGGAACAGAGAAGGCATATGCACAAGATTGTACACTCTTGAATAACTAGCAGCACAAAAAATGGACGGAAAATCATGAGTCAGATAGGAGTTTTACAGAAAATCAGCAAACAGACCCTACGGTACCTTAACCTGCAGCAAGAAGCATTCAGGCTGTTCATTAAAAATTACTTTTAAAAACTAAGGAAAGCATCTTGGTCACGTAATTTGCCAGGGAGTCTCCCATCCACTCAAGAGCTTCAAGGAGAGATTTGGGCAAATCTCAGTCAGGAATGATTTGAGTTACAGTGATCCCTCATAAGACAAGGCAATGGACTACAGGACCTTCTATACTTCTTCCAGTTCTGTATTCCTATGGAGCTATGAGCTACACCTGTTGCAAGACATCTCTGTTGCTGCACAGGGGAGTCTAGACACAGAACGGGAGGACTACACAATTTATCCAAGGCTGGGAGATGGCCAGAGGCTTGAGATTTGGGACAGACAGGGGAACATTTAACCTTGTAACTGCAACAGAATCATTACTCTGGAGCAAGTCTGGTGAATTTGCCAGCAGCATCTGCAGAGAATCTAAGACTAACTTGACCTAGTTTAGGGCCAAATCAGTTTCTGGTATGGCCAGTAAGATGACTGTCATCACTTAGGACGAAAGGTAATGGTCGCAAGCTGAAACACAGGAAGTTCCACCTCAACATGAGGAAAAACTTCTGTACTGTGAGAGCTACAGAGCACTGGAACAGGCTGCCCAGAGAGGTTGTGGAATCTCCTTCTCTAGATACTTTCAAGACTCACCTGGATTTGTTTCTTTGTGGCATGCCCTAGGTGTTCCTGCATTGGCAGAGGGGCTGGACTCAATGATCTCCACAGGTCCCTTCCAACCCCTACCATTCTATGATTCTATGGCTTAGGTGGTGACTTGCACAAGATTTTCAATGCTGTAAATCCCAAACATTTGGAAAGAGTTCATTTTCAGAGGAAACTCATATAACTGAGCACTCTGTGATCTAGCTGTCCCTCTGCTTGTTGGGTCACTAGAGCTTACAGGTCTCTTACAAACCTACTTTCAACTCAGGTTATAAAGCGGGTCAAGCTTTTAAGCTCTGGAAGGTCCCCAGTTCCATCCCTGGTGTTAGCCAGCATAGCAGTGGTCCCAGTCACGTTGCTGCTGCATTATTTTTGCTCTAAAAGAGGATTAAAGTCTTCAGAGCTGCCAATCCAGATCCTTTTGGTAGCAGTCCACTCATTTGTACAAACAAAAACTGCAAAGCTGGAAGGAGACTGATGCATAAGATTTAGAGCAGAGTATGGAATAGTGATACTGGATTTTGCCAGGTAGTAAATCTATGTGCATCTCACTGGGAAACCGAGTGGACACCTTAAAGAAGGTGGAGAAGCATAGAAATGATGCCACAATTCACCCACACACATTGAAAGGGAACGGAAAGGAAGACCCTCAGGGCCTAGAACTGACAAGATAATGAGAGAATGTAAATAGCTTCAACTGAGAATAGACTTTGAAAATGTGAACTTTCTGTGCCTTCTGGTTATTTCTGTTTCCTTTAGGGACTTCACTGTAGTTGGTGGGATGGCATCAAAAGTGACAGAGGACAAAAAGCTCTGTTTTTCTGTTGGCAGGACTGTTTTTTCCCCCTCATTTTCCTTGGAACAAAATCGTGACACTTCCATTCTCCACGGCCCACTCCATTTCTCCTTTCTCAGAAGCAGATTGCTGGTTATATAAAAAAAATAACAGAACCCAATTCAGATGCATGAGCTACAGATGTCAGCTCTGCCTCTCCCCTTCTCTTGTCCTTATTAAGGTGAGAAGCTCATGACTTCTTTTGGAAAAGGATAGAAATATTTCTTTGCAAGAGAAAGGATTTATTTTTATTTCGTTTTCCAAGAATTATTGCTCAAGAATTATTGCTCAAAAATTATGATCTGCTTCAACATTACACACTGAACACCTACATGTAAAACAGAGAACTTCCAGGACAATTAAGACTTTCACAGAAGGGTCCTGAAAGAGAATTATTTGTAAAAAAGGCCTACTCTTGCATGAGATTTGTTCAGTCTGCCAAAAAATTACTAGCTTTGTCATATCCATCATAAGATATGATACATCAGAAAGCATAACACAACTTAAATGAAGGTTAGCATTTTGTAAAGGTGACTGACCTCGTGGCAATAGCCATCTGCATTCCCACTCTGCTCACATCCCAGTTTTGTCTCTCTTGTTTAGCTGGGGCTGGAGCACACCCAGAGCACCAGATTGCACACACGGGCAAACACTAGCAGAAAAATATGATTGAAAGCAAATGATTACTAGTGGCTAGTATGCTTTAACTTCTGTGTGGGCAAACTCTGTTCTGACAGAAAATGATGAGAGTAACAGCCCTGACTTTTTTTTGACACTGTGCCACATGACATTCTGGTCTCCAAGCTGGTGAAATATGGATTTGATGGATGGACAATTCAGTGGATAAAGAACTGGCTTGATGGCCGCTCCCAAAGAGTGGTTGTCAATGGGTCAGTATCCAAGTGGAGACCAGTGACAAGTGGAGTCCCTCAAGGATCAGTACTGGGACCAGTCTTGTTTAACATCTTTGTCAGCGACATGGACAGTGGCATTGAGTGCACCCTCAGCAAGTTTGCCGATGACACCAAGCTGTGTGGGGCGGCTGACACGCTGGAGGGAAGGGATGCCATCTGGATGTTGGTGTTGACACTGTAAGGTTTGGATACACACAACAGCTTGACTTCCTTTGGCCATCCCCTGTGATCTCTTTTCTTTCTGCTCTAGTCACTCAAAGCTCAGGAATGATACAAGTCCCTTTCACTGGGGACTTAAGCCTCTTGCACCAAACCCCATCCCTCAGCTTCTGATGTAGGAGGCACACTTGAGTCTTAGATATGGTCATAGCAGTTTTGCATCCTGGCCACTTCTGTTGATGTTTCATGGTTGAGAGTCTGCACCCAACTCTGTTCCTACAAAGTATCACCTGCTGAGGATGTGACTGGTATGGAATCAGTCTTGAAAACAAGGAGCTTCAGCAGATCCAGCAACCCTCATCATTGTTACCCAACTCTGCATCAGGAGACGCTTCACATACTGACAGTTTAGACCATTAGGACCTTCTAGTATGCTGGTGTTTATGCTGATGTCATGAAGCAGCACAATATATCAACCCTGAAAAAAATATCACAGCTAATAACTGATATATTTCCTAGGGCGGAAAAAAGTTTCATTAATGGCTTTCATCACAGATTTTGCAACTCTATTCTCTGAGCTTTGTAAAGAGTTCTTCCTAACGCGTTCTCAAACTTCCCATCCCTGCAATAGCTCGATTCATCTTTTTGCAAAGCCTTATAATTTCAAGCAAAGTCTGTTTCCACGAGAACAGTCCATATTACTTTTTATTGCAACCTGCCTATCAAAGCCATGCAGGTAACAGAATACTGCACTTGCTTTTAGCACTCCTCCCATACGCACAATTGCATGTGGAGAAGCAGTAATTTAATGACACAATGAATTTTTGTCTACTTCTGCAGAAGCCTGTACAGCTAGCTAGTAAGCTGAAAGCTTTCAACTATGTATGACTTGTTTAAATTAACCACTCGGGCAGTCTTTAGAATCTATGTTTATCACAATGGATAATTAAAATATATTAAATTACTACCAGTATGAAACACTGTTTGAAGTCCATGGTCTGATAATATTTTATTTGGCTTGAAAAAAATAAATAAAATCACACCAAAGACTAGGCCAAATTCACCCAATAGCTCCGTGGGTCTCAGCTTCAAACTTGTAATCAGTGGTGTTCTACCAAGCAAGAATACGGCCCACACCTTTACTTTCATTTTATATTAGCAGCTAGCTGTATGAAAGGAGATCACTTACATTAATACAAATATATTGGGCAAAAAGAAAGAGAAATGCTGATGCAAGTAAGTTAACAGAAGTTAAGAAAAATATGAAGCAGAACATTTGTTCTTCAGATTTGGACAGTGATGGCTTACCACATTTATGAATAATTCCTTACAGTTTTTTATCACTTTCTGCCCCAGAAGCTAAATTAGTTTTACAACTATTAATTGAATTGTCTAACTTCACTACACACTGGGAGATAGAAAGGATTATTAACTCCACTTTACAGATAAGGAAGCTGAGACGGGGAGAGGAAACGATTAGCTGGAGGTCACATGGGGAATCAGAGACAGATAAATCCCAGATCTCTCCATCCAATGCATTAAGCGCTGAACAGTGTTCCTTCTCCACGCAAACAGCCATCAGAAATGAGATACATTTCAAAGAAACAATTAAAGCAACATTTCATCAAAGATAAAAGCTTCTGAAATTCATCCTATGCTGTTGATCCCAAACGTTGTTCTCTTTTGTCTCTATCACGTTGTTTTAAGTGCAGATTATCCCTCCTTCCTTGCTTCCTGCACCATTAGGCCAGCATGTGCAGCACATAGACCCACATCACTCCTGTAGCCCTCCTGCAAATATCAGCCCCACACACTTACCCTACACTGCTTTGTATGCACATAATCACCATTTCCATTGCAAAAAGCACAAAAGCTGATCATTCCCTGGCACTCACAGTACGTGAAGTATATGTCTGCCTCCCCAAAGACACTTTACAGATGTGTAGAATGTTTTTTCTTTTAAGAAGTTAACAGGCAAGTACATGAATAAATTGTGCCAGTTTTAACTTTCTGAGAGGGTGGGGGGAGTTAACAATAAAGCAAATTCCTCACACTTCCGTGATTTGTTCAGCCTGACCTCGTTGATGCTCTGGGTGTGTAGGGAAGCTCTAGCATACTCACCTTGCACAGCACACTTACAGCTTCAGCCATCACCACTCTGAATAAGGTATTTGATTAAACTAATTAAAGTGGTGTTTATTAGCTGACAGCCATTAATAAGTGAGCTGGTTAAACAATTGCCACAGTGTATCAATCAGCAGATTAGAATTTTCTTTGTTTTACTATAAGCCTACATGTGTTTCTTATAATTACCTTAGTACTTAGATGGAATCAGGAATTTCTTTAAATCAACAGGCATGTTAACAGTAATTTGCACAGGAAAAACATCAGGATCTCTATGAAAAGCAATTTATAAAGCCCTGTATGTGAGCAAAACAGGTCTCTGTAAGATTACAGTTTTGAAACAACTTTAGTTTCTGGCTTTAGCTTTTCTCTGCATACTTTTGTCTCCACTTCAACCTGTACACAAATTATGTGCTCCGTTTCTAACAGAGTGAATGAGGTCTCATGGCTTTAGTTTAATGGGGCAGATCTATACTACTAAAGAAGCAAACAGAACCATTATATAGCAAACAGTAAGGCAGAATTGCAGATTCCTATAGAAAAAAGCAAAATGCTTCAAGAAGTAGCATCATCTATTCCAAAAATCTTGAACTACAACATTTTCATTGATAAAAACTTTTAAGTTCTCTTGCACAAGTTTGTAAAAAGAAGAGTTTCTAAAGAGCAGCATGGATCAAAACTCCATGTCTTTTTAAAACAGTTCTTAAATGACTGTCAATTCAATATAGAATTTTTCAAAGTTAGATAGACAATATGTTTGCCTGGATGGGTTTCAGTGAAATCACTGAGCATATGATATGATGAAGTATTTTATTAGCAGTTCTTGAAGTCTTAAGCTTAAAAAAATCCTGGAATTCAGGAAAATGCAATTAGATAAAATTAAAAAGACTTACTAATCATTACTGACACTACAATGATTGTCCCTGCCCATTACTTTCTATAATTATACATAGTTTTCTGTTCGATAGTCCTGGTGTTTCTTACAAGGTCTAGAACATGAACGCATTCCAATTTATCTATGGCATTCCTTAACTAAAAGGTATAACGTGTTAAATTTTCATATTTGGTCTAGATACAGGAAAAATATTTACTTTGCTTGTGAGGTGAATACTCCCTGTTATTTACTCATAATTATTCTTGAGACCACTTATATTTTGTTGGAACAAACTATAATGTATAAAAATGATAGATGAGTATTTGAAAATTATCCAGAGTGAGTTTAGTTTATAATAAGACTTTTTAAGGGTATCTAAGAAAAAGGATTTTTAATTAAAGTCTTTTGTCTTCTCAATGACAGCTATAACAACCTTTCTTAAACACAAACCCAGGGAAGTTCGACTAGATGACCTTTAAATGTCCCTTTCAACCCCAAAACTGACTATGATTCTATGTTTAGACTACAGCTGTAGGCCATTAAACACCTGTGACCTTCTCCCATGAGCTGCTGAAGATCTTTGAAAATGACTCCTTACCTAATGGCAACTGTGTCAAACCAAAACAAAGCAACCAACCAAAAAAAACCCCAAACCAATCCCAGAATTTCAGATTGAAGCACTGACCTGCTTCCAGGGGGCACTGACCCTGATTGTCCAGGCTAGAAGGGCGAACACTGGCTCAGGAGTTTCTCCACCAGTGGTATTCTACAGAGGGTGAGCTTGCTTGGTACATGATCTCATTAAATGTCTAGGGCTCTGTAAGGGTACTAGATTGTCATGTCTGCATGCAGGTTAATTTTCAAACCTATCTCCAGAAATTCTCTCATCTTCACTTCCCAAGTCCCAGCACAGAGGCTTGGTCTGATTCCACTCCACCATAGATGCCGAGGAGAACTGAATGTTCTTCCACAAAATCAAGGCTACAAGTTCATTTTTATTAGTGTTGTGTTCTGAGGCAATGCAAATCCTGACAGTCTTCATGTACCACAGTTTGGTGTGGTCTGCAGAACAGGGCTTATCCTAACTGGGTGGCTGTGCTCCTTATGGCCACCAATTGCACTTCAGTCCCTCATGAGGACACGTGAGTCTGTAACAAACAATGCTTGCTGCTTCAGGGTACATCTACGTTCCTTCTAGTCAGTGCAGATCACAAATGTGCATTTGAAGCAGATCTCCTGGCTGTCTCACTTACTCTTTGATTCATACTGCAGAGGGCTCAGAGAGACCATAAACTGGATTCCTTGTAGGTGAAACTAAACTGGAAAATGTACTCCAAGAGTTTCTCCTAATGTGCTGCAGCTACTAGTGGACATTCAGTATATAGTACCAGATTAGATCTGATTTGAAGTAAACCTTGTGAAACACGTACAATGCCGTCCTCAGCACCAGCTACTTCACTCCGCAGGCCTGCTTTTCTCACAGCACACTACTTCCTGACTTAAACCCAGCCTCAGATAGCGTCAGAACACATGCATGATGATGATGATTGTGGCGTTTCAGAGGACCAAATTAAAACTACTCCGAAGTAAAACCCCTGACCCGCACATAATGTACAGGCCTCAGTACCGGTTACTTCTTAACTGTTCCTTTTATTGTACCAAATAACTTGCTAATGTGGACGTAGCAGAGTGCTCTTTGCCACTAGACCATGGCCTCTAATGCTTAGTCATGCTAAACAGAGGACAGGTATTTCAGCCCTTTGAAAAATATATGCAGTTTTATCACATTTTTTTACAGTTGAATACTTATGTTCTTCTCTGTTGCTTTAACTCTATGACAGTGAGGCTCCAAGTAGGGAGAGGTGGGAGATGTGCCACCATGGAGACCCTGAAATGGGCTGAGAAGGGCTGACAGTTTCCATAGCTCTGCCGAGTTAAGACTTAAATTCCATCCTACGGCTTTTACTGATGGTTTATTTAAATCCTGCAAATGCAGTTTTATTTTATTAATGTGTTCTAGATCCGATTAAATTTTGCATTTTGTTTGCTTTTGTTGTTTGGGTTTTTCTTTTATCTCAGTATATCACCTAGCATTAGAAGTTGAGTCACTGGAATATAAATAAATACGTACATGAACTCAAATCCACCATAATTCTGCTGGTCTGACTCTGATTTCATGCTAACATTAATCAGAACTGAAACAACCAAAAACTATCAGAGCCATATACCTCCAGAGTTTGTACTATCGCACTTGAGATAGTATTAGAAGGTCATCCTCTAATAGCATAGCAACTTCTGCTGTTGCAGATTGTAAATACTGAAGAGGAAATCATGATAGAGCCTAAAATTGATCTGATACAAAGCCCAAGCCATATCCTCCATGGTCCTTGTTAAAAGGGAACACAAAGGATTTGACCAAGTGTTATTGGTCAGAATTTAGAAGTAGAAATGGAGTTTTCAAATACCTCTGTCTTCTGCCCTGTGATTTCAGTCTGCAATAGAATTAACCTACAAAAGAAAATAAATTGTGGCAGGACTACAGAGACAGACCTAGGCTGCTTTAGATTAGATTCTCTGTATACACCACAGTTCTCTACCAACTGTTTTGTATTGAAAAAGAATAATACTTAAAGGCATGTTTATTACAATATATTAAGAACCTTAAGAGCTCACATACTCCTTCAGAATACATATAGAAATTAAAGACAAAGTCCTACAGTGGAAACTGAGGGTCCTCACCGTCTTTCAAGACACATTCAACAAATTCATGATAGCACTGTAAATTAAAAACAAGCCTAATATATATGATTCTTGCTTGCATCCTGTAAAAATAATCACCATTGCTTATACTGCACTTCTCACTTCTAGTTATGATGGATCTACTGAGTTTTGATGCACTAGACTTCAGATAAACTGGATTTAAAATAAATACAGCTTTTTGTCTATGCACTATATATGAAATTCATATCATCATAGAATCATCATAGAATAATAGAATACCAGTTTGGAGGGGACCTCAAGGGAAAACACAGTCTAGATAAGATGGCCCAGCAGCCTGTCCATCTAAATCTTAAAAGTGTCAAATGTTGGGAACTCCACCACTTCCCTGGGGAGATTACTCCAATGGCTGATTGTCCTTGTTGTGAGAAATTTTCCTCTTGTCTCTAATCAGAATCTCCCCAGAAGTAGCTTGTACCCATTACTTCTCATCTTTTCCATGTGATTCCATGTAAAAATGGAGGCTCTGTCTTCTTTGTAGCCACCTTTTCAATTCCAGAACATGGTAGTAAGATCTCCCTCCCCTAAGCCTTCTTTCCTCAAGGCTGAACAAACCCAGTTCTCTCAGCCTTTCCTCATATGCAGCTTCCCAGTCCTTTGATCATCTCGTGGCCCTTCTCTGGACCCTCTCCAGCCTGTCCACATCTGTTTTATATAGAGCAGACCAAAACTGAACACTGTATCCCAGGTGTGACCTGTCAAGTGCTGAGTAGAGTGGAATAATGACTTCTTTATCTCTGCTGGTGATGCCCCTGTTGGTGCACCCAGCATCCTGCTAGTGTTCTTTGCCACAGCAGCACACTGTTTGCTTATCTTGGGCTGCTTTTCTGCCAGGACCCTCAGGTCCCTTTCCACAGAGCTGCTCTCCAACCAGATAGATTCTAGCCCGTGCTGCACTCCTGGATTATGTTTTTCCAAGTGCAAGACCCTACACTTGTCCTTGTTGAACTTCATCAGGTTCTTGTCAGCCCACTCCTCCAGTCTATCCAGGTCTTCCTGCAGGGTGTCTCTCCCTTCTGAAGTGTCCACTCTCCCACTCAGTATCACCAGCAAACTTCATCATGGTACATTTGATCTCATCATCCACATAATAAACAGTGTTGGGCTCAATACTGATCCCTGGGGTCCCCACTTGTGTCAGGTTGCCAGTTTGAAATGAGCTATTTCCCACCGTCCTCTGGCTGTGGCCTGTCAGCCAGTTCCCCACCTACCACTCAAACCACTTGTCTAGACTGTAACACATCAGTTTCTCTAGGAGAAGGCTGTGGGGAACCATATCAAAAGCCTTGGAGGAATTTGGGCAGACTATGTCCACCACTGGCCCCCCATCAACCAGGCAGGTTACTTTGTTGTAGAAGATGATCGCGTTTGTCAAGTATGATTTGCCCTTGGTGAACCTGTGCTGGCTTTTCCAAATTATGTGCTTCATGTGATTTGTGATAGCCCCCAGGAGGATTCGTTCTAGAACTCTCCCAAGGACTGAAGTAAGACTGATGGGCCTATAATTTCCTGGATCCTCCTTTAAGACCTTATTATAGCTGGGGGTGACATTAGACTTCTTCTGGTCTTCTGGAACATCCCCCAGTCTCCATGACTTCTCAAAGATTTTGGAGAGAGGCCTTGCAACAATGTCAGCCAGCTCTCTTAACAGATAATGTCTGGACCCATCAATTTGTAGGGGTTAAGGTCCTGCAATAGTTTGTGTACCAACTCTTCCTTCTCTAACGGTGGGTTTGTTTGCATCAACCTGGATTTTTGTTCCCAAGGCCTGGGTTCCAACAGTGCTGGTAAAGACAGAAGGGAAGAAAGTGCTGAGAACTTCTGCCTTTTCAGCGTTACTTGTGACTCATTCACCTGTGCTGTTTAGCAGTCGGACGATATTTTCCTTCTGTTTCTTGCTTGTTGTTCATAAACCTGAAGAACCCTTTCTTGTAGTTTTTGACATCTCTGGCCAATTCCCACTTGAGATGAGCTTTTGCTTTTCTAACTGCATCTCTGCACAGCCTGGCAATGCTATTGTAGTTCTCAACAGGTATTAATCTTCTTTTCCATCTCTGGTATGCTTCCTCTTTGGTTTTGAGCAGACTTAGAAGCTCAAAGTTAAGCCAATGGGGTCTCTTGCTCGGACTACTTCCCTTTAAAGAGGATGAACTATTTTTTTGCTTTGAGACGAGTGTTCTTGAAAAAACTGCCAGCACTCGCTAGCTCATCTGTCCTCCATGGAAACTTCCCATGGAATCCCTCCCAACTGAGCTCTGAGCAAGCTGAAATTTGCTCTTCTAAAATCTAAAAGCTTTGCCTTGGTACTAACCTTCTGCATGCTCAGCAGGATCCCAAACTCCACAGTACTGTGGTCACTGCAGCCAAGGCTGTCACTAACTGAGATATTACAAAGCAGGTTTTCTTGGTTTGTGAGTAGCAAGTCCCACAGTGCCTCATTTCTGGTTGGCACTTCTAACATCTGTATGAGGAAGCAGTCCTCTACACATTCCAGGAACTTGATGGGTAATATGTGAGCTGCTGTAATGTTCTTCCAACAGATGTCTGGGTAGTTGAATTCACCTGTAAGAACTGGGTTCTCTTGACCTGAAGCTTGCTTAAGTGACCCAAATATTGCTTTGTTGGTCTTATCATCTTCGTTTGGAGGTTGCTAGCAGATGCCTACTGTGATATCCCCCTTGGAGATGGTCCATCTGATCTTGACCCAGAGGCATTCAACAGGGCTTCTATAATTGCCATAGTTGACTTCTATACATTCAAGCTTCTCCTTAACATAGAACATGACTCCTCCACCTCTTTTTCCCTCCCTGTCATTGCAGAACAGCCTGTAGCTATCCTTTGCAATCCTTCAGTCATGCAAGCTTTCCTGCTGTGTTTCAGTTATTCCCATGAAATCATAACTTTCTGACTGGATATGGAGCTCCAGGTCCTTCTGTTTGTTTCCCAAGCTGTGTGCATTGGTATACATACATGTGAGGTGGTTGATCTTCCAGTTCACATCTTGAGAAGCAGCTAAGGATCATTTGTTGCTGCTCTGACTGGCCTGACTTATTCCCCAGCTGGTTGCAATGGTGTGAGCATTACCACTTTGGCACAGCAGCCAGTTCCTGTGGCTACACCAGGGCAGGAATGAGGTGTCCCGAGCGGTGCTGAGCCCACCCCAGACCAGCTCCAGCCCAAACACTGCTTCTTGTTCGCAGGGAGCTGCTCACTGCCATGGCCATCTGTTCCTTCTGGGAGAATGCACAGAAGCAGAACAAGCAGCACCAGGTCATCCTGACCAAGCTGCTGAAGGAAGAGGACAACAAGTACTGTGCAGACTGCCAATCCAAGGGTCCAGGGGCATCTTGGAACACAGGTGGTTTTATTTGCATCAGATGTGCTGGAATACATAAAAATCTTGGTGTCCATATATCAAGGGTCAAGTCTGTCACAGCTTGGACCAATGGACACCAAAGCAAATACAGTGCATGCAGGAAATGGGACATACTAAAGCAAGACTACTCTATGAAGCTAATCTGCCAGAGAGCTTCTGAAGATCTTAAACAGATCAAGCTGTGGAATTTTTTATCATGGATAAGTCCAAAAAGAAGTATTATGATAAAAATGCAGTTAATGCCTTCAATGGGGAAAAAGAGAAAAAGAGAGAAGAGAAAAAGAGAATCAGAAAAAACCATCAATAGAATTAGCAGTTGAAAAGCTGCAGAAGAAGAGGATCAGCAATCAGAAGCTAAAGCAAGTCCAGAAAAGTCATCAGAACCCACTGTTGACCTTTCAGGATTTGATGGTCCAGCTAAAGCATCTGTTACAAATGGAGGCACTGCTGCTATCATGGTGCTAAATGATGACCTGGATATCTTCAGGCCAATGATCTCTAATCCTTTACCAACAGCTGCTGTACCTCCTGCTCAGAGCACTTCCACTAAAACAGCAGCTGCCACCTTGTCTGTGGCATCTGGGGATTTTGAACAAAGAACAAAATCCAAAGACTCAGCAAAGAAACAATTCTCCAAAGACTTCATCTTAAGACTCTATGGCACAGGAGCCATGCAGCAGCAAAATGCTCTATGTTCATGGAGTCAGCTTCTACGCCATTTACCACACAACCATCAACTCATTTTCAAGGCTTTCCAGACATGGGAGATCCTGTGCTTGCAGTAACTGTGATGATGGGAAACATGATGGGACATTCAGTGCCAGTCATGGGACATAGCATAGATGTGATGGTAGGAATGGAAACACCCTATGGATTTACTGGTCCTACACAAACTGGTTTGATGGGACTTCCTCAAAATGTCATTGGACCTCAGGGTGGAATGGTGGGACAGAGGTCAAGTATGGACAGCAACAAAACCAACAAGCTCAGAGGAACCTCTCTCAGATGAATCGGCAAATAGCCAGAATGAATCTCAGCAGTTCCAGCAACATGATAGGCTTTGGCCAGCCACCCAGCACAGCAGCAGGGTGGACTGGAAGCCCCTCTAGTCAGACTCTCAGCAGACAACTGTGGAAATGAAAGTTGCCGTAGAAGTCTCACCCAGAACATTCCTTGTTCAGATAAATTTACTTTTGCTGTTCCTTCCATGTATGTATTATTTTTCTTTTTCCCTGGCTGTTCAGATTAAGAATACAACTGACCTACCATGTTGTGGTCTATATTTAAATTTGCTGTAGTGAAAAGCAGATCAAGGACATCCTTGGCAGCATTTTCATACAATGCATACGATCTCATAGACCATATATAGAAGAAGATGATTAACCACACACTGATTTTTTTTCTCCTCAAAATTCTAGATCAAATGTTTGCATATAAGAGATACAGCTCTCATGTTAGTAATATCCAGAAATATGAACCTTGACTACTCAAAATTACTCAGTAATCCTGTAGAAGGTACTGTGTGAACAAATGTTTAATCATTTATAAAAAGTAAATGTATCACTCAGCAACGTTTTCCAGAGAATCCAACAAATTTTGTTTCATTGTACGTTCCACTGTGATGTTATTATGGTGTGCAGAACAGGAAATATGGTTATTGAAAGAAAGATAAACCTGGATGTTACTGCAGTTCAACAAATCAATAGTTTATTCTTCTAAAAATGAGCATTTGATCCATTTGAGTTTCCTATGATGAAGCACCCAGTCTGGCTCACAAGGCACTTGCACAGTATTAACATTGAGAACTGGCAGCACTGTATGTACACAAGGTAACTCAATATGAACATATGTATTTTTCCTTGCAGATTTATCCAGGTTTATGACAATGATTGCGTTTACATTTTATGGTGGCTTGTAGTGACAAAATGTTATTTCCCTATAGTAATTAGTGAACTTTTTTTCCCCCCCTTCTTTTTTTTTTTTTGTTTGGGTTGAATAACTTCTCTTATTATACAGATTTCACAATATCCCTGCATTTTATGCCTCAGTGACTACATTATTTTTGGGTTTTGCTAGCCATAAAAATAATTGGTGAACAGCCACATATTATCCTTGAGCACTGCAGTTACAGTTTCCTTTATACAATTTAGGCTACTCACTCATGCTAAGGAAACTTTCAGTTGCCTGCTTAAATGAGTTATCCAACATCATCATAGATATAAAAGGGTCCTAATGAGATTTAGAATTTTTTAATGGTGCTTAGGAACTAGAGTGTACTAAGAGCACTTCTCTGCAGATTCCCTGTTTTCTGGCTCTGAATATCAGCGCAGCAGCAATGCTAGTGCCATACTGAGCTGCACTAGCAGCAGCTAGGCTGACAGAAGCGAGTGGTCCCTCTATTTGATGCTCATGTCCAGTTTTGGCAACTCCAGTAGAAGAAAGACATGGGCATACTGCAACAAGTCCTGCAGACAGACACCAGGATGTTTATGAGACCAGAAACATAACACAGAAGGAGGAGCTGAGGTATCTTGGTTTGTTCAGCCTGGAGAAGAGATGGCTAAGTGGGAATCCAGTTGCTGCATTCAGTTGCTTAACTGGGCTTACAGAAAGGATGAAGCCACACTATTTTCAGAGCTGTACAAAGAAAGGAAAAGATACAACAGTTGGTTTGCAATAAAGGAAATCCTGAGTGGACACAGAAAAAAAAAAAAGATTCCTCTGTAAGGGTACTTAAGGACAGGAACAGGTTGCCCAGGAAAGGTAGGAATCCATCCTTGAAGATGCTCAGAATTCAGCTAGACTGCTGACATCAACCTGAAAGTTGGTCCTGCTTTGAGCAAGGGTCTGGACTTGATGACCTCCAGAAGTCCTTTCCAACTAAATTGTAAGCCTACGTGCGCACACTGCTACTCCTACCACTGTAATACATCTCATATCTATCTTTTCCACATCTATATGCTAAATCTGTCATCTAGATCCTCATAATCTTGCATCCTGATTAATTCAAAACGGCTGTTTTCAGGCCATCTGTTATACATATTCCCCCATGAATTGAAAATACAAAACACAGTGGCTATGATATTCCCTGACCACAGTTCTGACGTTACTGCCTTTCTGTGTCTCATCACAGCATTGCTTATCTCCCCCCGCAGCACAGCGGATTTGCTTGCCCATTTGTCAGACTGCACTGGCAGATCTGCATGGCAAATCATAAGCCATGACCAGTCCTTCTGATCTGGTGCGTAAATGCCTTCCAACCTCCCACATTCTTCTACACAGAGTTTTAACTGCCGTGCTTTTTGAAGAAGCTGCCAGATGTTGCATAACTAGAAGGGTCATGGTGTTTACCAGTCTTTCTTCAAAACGATTCTACATATTCCCCAATACTTCTAATATGGTGTGTCTGAAATGTCCGAGCAGTGATCAGAAATTACTTACCTTCTATTACACAGCAGTTTTTCAAAGTACAGAAGTTCCCATAGATACTACAGGACATGCTCTTTTCTAAATGCCTAAAAAGGGTCAATGTCTCATTTCTAGAAATAGAAGTAAGAGTTAGGTGTGCCCTCTTGCAGCATATTTATCCTGCCTAGGTGTTTTTCAAAGTCCCGCCAGGCAGATATCTACATGTTTATCTAATTAAGTCTTGAAAATTTGGTTGTTAACATGACATGAGAATAATAACAACAATAAAATTACTGCAAAGGAGCATAATTAATCTCTCAGTTGTTTTTCAGTCCACTGTTTTCTAGGGGTTTTCTGATTGTGTTTTTGGAGAGGACTGTATGATGTTGTGCTCTATGTGGATACATAAATCTGCAAACTGAAGTCCATTGCAAAGCTTTGATTCACATACTTGTACACAGGCACCTGGCATTGCCATTTGAGATATCCAGGCTTTCTGCTTACAGCCCATGGCCTCTAGCTGGGCACTGAATAAAGAGGACCAATCATACACTGCATTTGGCAGCTACCCAAGGATGTCTGAGATCCTCTAGGATGTATGGAAAGATACAGAGTACCTTTATGTACAGGCAGCTAAACTGGAGCCCCTAGTTCGTATGTAACTTGTACAGTAATACTATAACAAAGGAGCTAATCCTACAAAATACACTGAAATGACTAAAAGAAAAACGTAAGAAATCCAGAGGAACCACAAAAAATAACCATCATCAGGTATTCAGTTTCAAATGTCCAGTGAATCAGAACTTGGCACACTGGAGTGAAAGGGTTTCCAGTGTTTGTGAGTCCAGTCCGTGCTGTCGTTGGCACCACAACCTATAATCCTCTCCAAAACAAGTTTTGTCCTTGAGCACATATCACCTATTGCTCTTCCAACTAACAGCCAAACCTGTTCAGCAGTTCTAACCCATAGATATATGTGATAGACGTATGGTGCATATTTCATAGGAAAGATGCACATTTGGATTGTTTCACATGCTCTTTCCATTCTTTTGGAGCACGTTTAGACCATGATTTTAAAAAACTGTGTCAGCAAGCTGGATATCAAGCTTCAAGTTATGGGATACTTGTCTTCAGCTATCTGTCTATGACTTTGTTAGAGAAAGTGGAAGCACTTCTTAGACAATAATTATGTATCTTTGATGTCTTCAGAATAAAAACTACAAATAATGAGGACTTCTTTTGCAATGCCTTTGTCCATTTTGGACTGACAATCAGCTGTCTAAAACCGGACATTTCATTTTTCTTATCCCAAATAAAAAGAGGAAAAATAAATTCAGGGCTGATACACAACCACAGGGAAAAAAAAAAAAACAAACCAACAAACCACCAACTCATTTTTAAAGTGGTCTCACAAACAATAGCTCCAGTAAGGGCAGATTAGTAATATGACTAATAAATTAGCTTTGCACTGGACTCTCTGCATAATGGAAATGTAGAAACATTTGTGGCTGGACCCCAAACTGCACCCTCAGCAGAACTCAAACCTACTGACTAGAACTGCAATGTGGATTTGATTCTCATTTCAAAGGAAGTGAGCACTGGTCACTTCTATATATTTGGTCATATTTTGCTTGAAATTCTTGACTAGAAAATTCAAGATAAAGTGGAGGACAAAGATGAATACAACTCAGTGTTTGGGAGAAATGGATGTAGTGTTCATCAAAATTATAAAAAGCCTTTCCCACCAGATGACCATGAGGTGCTAGACCATAAATAACTGCTTCACTCCATGTGGATATAATCACTGGCAAAATCTTAAGTAATACTGGCTATATCAGTAAAAACACTTGCATACTGAACTTACCAGAATATCCCCAAATGCAGTAAAGGATCCTTTTCTGGTTTTAGATCACTTGTTATAACAGTCTTTATCTTCCTTTTTTTTTTTTTTTAGTATTATTACTATATTCTCTCCTTCTTTAGTAGAGAATTTGAAAATATTTGATGGTGTTCAATTCATTTTCTTGCTCTGTGTTGCTTCTGGCATAGTAAGCACAATGTGGTTATAGCCTTCTATCTTCCAAAAGATGTGAGTGATTCTACAGGATGCTAGTCTGTGGCAATCACATTCACTGGGTCACTGAAGTTAGGCTTCAGACCTGCCAAGTATTTCACCCTGCTTGCAGGGTTCATGCAGTTGGATCCCGTCTGGCATTCTCTTGCAGCTGGGAATCCAACAGACAGATTTATCCAGCATTTACACATATCCTTTGATTTGGTGCATGAGATCATGGAGCAGGAATGAAGCTGTCACAAGTCCATGCTATCTTAACGGAGCCTCCCACTCTCAGAGGTCCTGCTAGGGGATGTACTCTCTGGATGCAGCCCAGTTCCCCAGCTCCACGTTAGCCCATCACTCAGTGCTTCCTCTGTGCCCTGGCCTAGGACAACATTCTCACAGGTACTGACAGAAATGGGACCTGAAAGCACTGATACCTGATACCATACAATGCACAGACCTTGCTTTTTATTATAAAGCAGACAGTGCAATAAATCCCTCTGTATTATATTTAGTGATGGTATCATTTGTGTCATTGAGGAAAGTGATCTTGGTAGTTTTGTAAAACCCCATGGCTTTGAATAAATCACTTGCATAGTGAAGTATTTGACTGATGAGACACTAACTGTCCTACAGCAAGAAAATTATTCAGGCTGGGAAGATGACAGGTTCAGAGCACGAAAAACAATAAGCCATAGAGAAGCTGGAAAGAACAACATGTACAAAAGACCAAAGGGCAATTGTCACTATCCCTGAGTAATGACCATAACAACAGGTGCTAAAACATACAATACAGCTATATAGTACTAGCCAATTTCTAGACTGGCAGAAAGCTCAATAGCCAAGTGAAACCCTTTATAAGCAAGAGAGTCTCATTAGCACAATGAAAGGGACAAATAAAAATGGCTAGGTTTTGTTTGCAATACTCGTTATGGCTGCCAGCGATGTGAAAGAGCTTCCTGTTTTCTATTTCAATTTGATGTCCCTATGCTGCAGCTAATACAATAGTTGCCAAGTGGAAAAATAAGTAGAATCTTTAGTTAAAATTTTCTATGGCCATGAAATTGTTGTAATTTCTTTCCATGTCTTTCTTTCCAACAAGATCACTGTCTTACCATGTACAATATATCATTATTTCAACTTTTCCTTATGAAGATGTTTATCCTTTCCTATCTAGCCTGCCTGTCATCTGCAAAAATCTGAAATACACTTTTCTGATAAACCTGTCAGAATAATAACGGACATATATGTAGTTAATCATTGTGATAAGGTTGCCATATTATTCTGAGAAAGACAGAACTGAATATTTTGAATAACATTCTAAATGTAATTTATACGAATATATAAATCCTTACCCGTGGTTTCCATTTTCAAATAATCTTGAAATCTTCTCAGATATTATTTGCTAGTAAGCACGATTCATTCTGACTTACTGTGCACAAATTTACTTCTTGTGACAGTGAAGTAAGCAAACAGACATCTGCATGGAGTATTTCTAAAAAAAAAAAAAAAAAAAAAAAAAAAGGTTTAATTATCTATAGACCTGCCAAATATGAAATAATACTTGTTTGAAAGAATGTCAGTATGTCTGTGTTGATCTTCAGTACCTACATTACTCTTTTTTTAGTATATATTTAGCAAGACTTTACAAAAGAAAATAGAGAAACTCTATTGTAATACCGTGCAGCAGAGCTGAGCTACCTAGAGATAAGAAGTGGTATCAAGCTGTCATTTGGGGAAAGGTTGCATCTAGGTTCTTTATGTCCAGCCAGGGAAACCTGAAGGGAGATTTATCTTCTCCTGTATAATTGCTAATGATTTCAATGTTGAATTCAAGAGTTCTAAGAACAGAAAACATAAACCCCAGAGAATGATTTTTTGTTTGAAAGGCACATTAGCTTTAATCCTAAGCATATGTCCCTGCCTCCTGCACGAATACAGTAAAATCCAACAGAATAAGCAATACCATCCTTTGATTTATTTCTTTGACTGCTCATGCTTCAGCTTTGTCATCAAGCAATCCATTTCAGCCTCCTCTGTGCAGCTCACATCTCTCTTGTTTTTGCTGTTTCTCATTGCAGCTCTTCTTGCTGCTACTGCTTTTTGAGTCACTCGCAAAGAGATTTAGGCATGAACACTAAATGGCAAAGGCCTTTGAAAATTATAGAACTATTTTGTTTTAAATTGTTTTTGTCTAGTTGATAGCTTGCAGCACCAAACCAAACAGAATCATTAACTGGTTCAGTGGACTAAGATCAAAGACAGACACCTATGAGCAAAATCCTCTATTATCCTTTCACTGTCAAAAGTAATTGTTGCTAATTGAACAACTTTGTTTAATTCTAATACAGCTCAAGAGACCATATCCTGAGCTGCTGGAAATAGATCTGGTTCTGCTGAAGTCAGCTTCGCTGTTCTGTAGCAACTGAGGAACTGCCACAAGCAGAGAAACAGTTAACCCATTGCTTAACTGCATGGGCTGTGTGACCAGCTATTGCAACTGAAATACGTGTCTCAAAACTTGGGCTGATCAAGAAGAATTTACCGCAATCATCTTTGCCTAATTTTCTGTCAGAAGCCATTAAATACACACTGTGCTATCAGTAGACCAGAAGACATCCAATAGAATTTGATGAAGGTAAAACTTAAAATATGCTGAAATGTCTGCAAGCAGATACCAGTCATCATTTTCGAAATGCTTTTAAAATCTGATTTCCCTTTGCAAGAAAGAAAGATTCTCTCCTCCCTACTCAAGTTGAGCACACAACCACAATCAGCCAGCAAGCAGCAAAGAGCAGTGTTACTGTATGGATGTAAATGCTTAGAAAGTAAATAATCACAAATGCAGAACATCTTCAAATCATGCATCTTGAAAAAAAACAAACCCAGAGCTCAGAACAAAGCGTAGGTCTATCTGCCACATCTTAAATTCTAGCACAGTGAATGGAAAAAAAAAGCCAAACCCAAACAAAAATACCCAAACCCCGTGCAATCACCAAAATGACTTCCTGCAAGGGCAAATTAGATGGAGCTGTAAGATACAGGTCTGTTACACACATCACACCAGCCTCATTATCAAGAGTGAAATTATACAAAAGCAATGCTTTCTGAGGTTGCAGTGCACATTAGAACTGAAAGAATGTAATTTAGGGAGAGATTAAAAATAATTGCAATCATAAGTACAAGTATTATTTATTTCAGAATCAGTGCTGGCTCCTTCACTCAGCTAAGTTATGAGAGCCTACAAAAAGACTCCTGTAAACCCCCAGTTTATCCTATTTCTCTACCTGGAGCTTCATGTGGTCCTGTTTTAGTAGGGCTTGCAGCAGTGAGCAGCTACAGTGGAATGCCAGTGCAGCACTGAACTGCTGGGCAGATCACCAAGTAAATGCCAGCATTTAAAAGACTCCATAGTGGCAGGGCTGATGCAGATACAGTCTGTAGAGAGATGGATGGGTGCAACTACACAGATGTATCACAGAACAGCACGCTGCATCATGGGTGCTAAGGATGGCCAAATGCCACTTAGTCCCCCTGCTAATTCAAATGCTATTTACTTACAATTACCATTTTATTATTACTATTGTTGCTTCTCACTTATTTTCTATCCTTTTGTTGGAGCTATTCTGTCTCCAACCATTACCTTTAGCTCTTATTACCTTGTAGTTACCTTGGAGAAAAAAAAATATTAAAACTGTAAACCACTGAAGAAGCTGACACATTATAAAGAGAACTTGTTAAAACTCACTCGTGCAAGTGCATGGGCATGACAGACGCCATACATGCAGTACACATGTAGGAAGTCACCACGTCCCTTTTTTTTTTTAAGCATGAGACTTTCCAAAACCAAGAAACATTAAGAGAAATTTCCCAAAACATGAGACACAGCTGTATCCTACCAGCAACTGAACTACGTGCATACCAGGCACTGGCACCTAGATGTAGGTGCCAATACTAGGGATTATTGAATGGAGAAATGGACTGAGGATCCAAAGCTGGTACAGAAAGCAGCAGATAGAACAACGTGTAGGAAGTAGTAATGTAGCCCAGGAATGAAATGGTGTGGGGAGAAAGCTGTCTGGAGGGAGTCTTGGCTCTGTGACCAAAGAAACTCCTGCTGCTGTGGGAAGAGGAACCGCCTCGAAACACACAAGATTTTACAGTGTGTGTCCATTTTGGTTCCAGCATACAGAACCTGAATATTAACTAACAGCACAATTGGAAAGGCAATATAGAAAAGATACGAACAATGTACAAACCAGCAGTGCTGAAACACTGGCTGGTGTTCAGCATTGGCTGTGATGGCATCTCTTACATCAGGGTAACCATAGTAGAAAAAGAGACAAGAACACATGACTTAAAAATAGCTTTTTGGTACAGAATTGTTCATTTGCTGGTGGCTTCCTGGGATGGTTAATGAAGACATGAGGTACACACTAAGGAAATACATACAACTGCTGCATTTATCTTTCTAGTTCATCTCAGATGACTTGCAAAACTTTACAGGTTGAGATGTAATATTGGGTGGTGTGCTAGCATTTTCTGCAAAGGTTGATCTATTAAAGTACAAGTCATGTAAAGAAATTATTGTACATGATCACCAAAACACAGAGACATGCAGTTAGTAACTTTTCAGATCCTCCCCTATGCTACAGTGAAAAAATGCTACACAACACCAGGCTCCAAGAACAAAAGTCCTGGGAATAGGTACAGGACCAAACCAAATTAGCTTAAACCAGGGGCCCAAGAGTGCTTCTGAGATCCCTGGTTTGAGTGTGCTCAGGTGCACATGCTCCGTGTCAGGGACTAAAACTCATGAACTCTCCAGCTTGCATCCTTCCCCTTCTTACTCCTGCTTTGGCTTCTGCAAGATGCTCCCTGAATCCCAATGGTGAAAAGAACAAGATCCCAAGGTACTGCAAAGACAGCCCTCGTTCTGTCTAGATACAGTCATTTGTGTGTCTACCTCATTATAAGGAAGGTGACCAAAACACAATTATATGCTTTAAAATTCTTTTTACAATACCATTACCCTCTGCATGGTAAATCACAACCTCAGCTTAGGGGCATTTCAAACTCTTTGGAAGGTTTTTGCTGTGTTCGTATTCTACCAATGAACCACACAAGGCAACTGCACTCAAATTATTGCTGTTCTGGACAACAGTCATTTTGCAAGACCACACAGCATTTAGTCCTATTCTGATTTAAGCATAGGCAAAAGGTGCATTAGCATGTATCTATTCAGAAATCAGCCCTGGGCAAATACAAAAGTATACTTCTAGAGTCAAGCAACCCCTAACTGACCACAGGGAAAGAAGACGACAAAGCAGGACTGTGTTGCAGAACATGTTAGCATCTTATTCAGCATCCTAAACCAGGCACAGCTCTGAAGCAATTCTGTGCAGATGCACTACCAAACTCTCCTGTGTGTACTCTGCCAAACACCTAAAATGACTGGGCTGATGACCAATTTCTTAATATCCAGAAATAGGTCACATTTTGGCAAGCTGACGGTGTGCCAAGGTAATTTTCAACACAAGTAATGCCAGAACAAAAACTGGATAGTAATCAAGCTAGGAAACGTGTGAAATTCAAAATAATTTCAAGTTAAAACAAGAGCCTCATTCAATTAGGTCACTGACCTAAAGCACAGCTTGTCTTCCACTTTGTCTAGCTTTTATAGGAGTAAAAATATAAAAAGAACTTGGCTGATAGATCTAGATCTGTATCTAGATCTAATTCAAGCTGTGAATGACACTATTCTAACAACAAGGCCTAGCACAGCAAACAGGCTTTGGAGACAGCAGTGCTGGCACCTTCTGAGTTACCCACAGGCTCATTAAGTGGTTGGCCAGCAAAATGCTGGATTCTGATATCTGGTCTGAGTCTGGCAAAAGCAGTCCAAAACAAGTGTTTCCTTACAAATCAGAAGGCTGTAGGAACAAATAGATGCTCTGAGTTTTAAAAAAATTCCCCTGACTGACTATGAGGAAAACAATTTGAAGGTACTTGGGTACTCCCAAATACCTGTATCTGACTTTATTCAGTAATAACAAGCTATTTATATACTCTCATAACATCAGAAAGCACAACAGAGAGAAGTATCCCAGCTAAGATTAAGGAATGGAATAAATAATATTAAAAACAATATATAGACTGATAGTTTAAATAATTTTAAATACAATTCCTCATCTCTGAGACCATTTTCTAGGCAGAAAGAGCATTTTCAGTTAAAAAAAAAAGTAAATCACAGCAGTAAATGGGCTTTCATCCAAACTAGTATCTTTCTCAGGAGAATTTATTTGTATGGCTTGTGTGTATAACTCAAAAAATATTTCTTTTCTGATTTCCAAAATAAAAAAATTAAATCCCTACATAGAAGATTTCCTCTCTCACTCTCAGATGCATACCTATTTAGTCTCAAGTTTTTAGATGTTACACAGTAAGGAAAAGGAAAAGGAAACTAATTCTGTATTTTGTACTGTTTTCTGAGTTGAGTTATTTAAATTACAGAGTAGGTTAATGAAGAGGAACAGAAGAAAAGGGAAAATTGCTCAGTTTCCCCTCCAAACCAGAAAGAAGCATGGGGAGGAAAAGTAAGGGACCAAAACCTCTATTTCTGAGAATTTTTAATCTAGAATTTAAAAAAACAAAGACTCTGACCAAGAAAAATTTAGATTTTGAATGGTACAGTTTTGAAACAACTTACAAATATTTGTTAAACTGTCTTCTGTATTTTGTGACTCTAGCCTTCAAATCCAAGATAAGAACAGAGTTGTCATTCCTTGTTGAAACACAGCCTTTGCAAAGGCTTCAGAGGATTGGTACTGTTAGAAGAATGGAAGCAATACAGCACAAATTGTCCTGAGGACACAACAGAACGTTTCATCTTTGAAGACTGAAGCTGTAAATTGAAATTTGGGCATGAAAAATCTCAGGATTTTTAAACACCATCTGTGTATTCCTTCACCAGATTATGGCCTCTGAGAACACCCTGATCAAATTTAGCACATCCAGGATGAACTTAATTGTAAGTATCTCAGAGAATTGATTCGGTTTAGCCTTAAGAAGGACCTATGTCTTGGGAAAACAACCAATGTTTTAAAATGTATTTGCTAAGAGACTCTGAAAATATTTAGGCAGAATTATCTGATCTGTGTTAAGTGTAAGGTCAAAAAAGTGATTTCTTGTTATCCCTTCCTTCAGTCATTCCTTGGCATCTCTGATAACATCTATAGTTTTCAAATACTACTTTAGATAAAAACCACACTTGTATTCGTTCATTTATGTTAGTTGACTGTGGTCACTCCTAATCTACTGTTTTTTAAAAACAAAAAATATGATGTTGTGACTTAAAACACAATCTCATTTTCTTAGGATACATATGCCCTAAGAAACAAGTGTGCCACCTATTGATTTACCAGATACCACTTAAGCATACCCTGATCATTTTGTAATGCCTATATGCTCCAGCAACAATTTGCAGACCTAAAATGATCTTCAGCTCAAAACACTGTGTGTGATGAGGACTTCAGAAGCATCTGGTTTCATAGGCAGGAATTCAAACATGGAAACAGTAAGGTATTTGGTCATCCCAGTTAAGCAACCAAATTGTTTTCATTTTATGCAGCTTATTCAGGATTATACAGGAAGTCTATGGTCTCAGCTCCTGGCTTAAAACTTCCACTGCTGAGCCACCTGTCTGCTTCTGAGTGTCTCTGCAGGTATCAAGTACGTATGCACTCGTGCACTGATGTTACATACCACCAGCAGCAGTCAGAGAGCTAGGCTGTAGGTCCGGGTCAAAGCTGTGGCTGCAAGTCATCAGTTTCTAAATGACAGCGCCATTTACAAATTATGATTAATACATTTGCTAAAAGTAATCATCTATTGCTTTAGTTTTCATGTTGTATAGAAGAAAAATGGACTAGAGAATACAACCACACTGGGAGGGCATTTTTCAATACTCCCACACCATACGCAGTGTGGGCAGGGTGCCTGCAGAAAATGCGACTTACCAATCTCACTTGCAAGCCAAGAGAAAGGCTCATTCTTTGTTTTGATTTCCATTTTCTTTTCCTAGAGAAAGAGGTCCATTTACATTGATATTGAGTATCTTAATGTGTGAAGTAATACAGCAAACTGAAATGCCAAGAGGGTATGTTGTAAATTCATCACTCCCAAAGCCAGCTGCTTCTTGTCAGAAAAGGAAAGTTCCTTTTAAGTGTCTTTTGAGACTGATACAAAACAAGTTATATGACAAGACTGTTTGTACTGTATGTCATCAGGTATTTCTTAAAGCATAAATTATGACTGATTTTTTTTAAATGGAAAAAAGAATTATTTCAGACAAGCAATCCAGCAAATAGTAATTCCACTTCTGATGTTTCAGGAAATGAGAAACGACTCCCACAGTGGTGCTTTCAGTAGCGCTAGAAAGATAATTTCAAACACCTCAACATGCAAATTTCCAACACTCAAATTCAACAAATACTTTGATTTAGCGGTAGCTTATGCATTTAAATCCCTTTTGAAATTAAACATTTAAAATGTTGTTCCATAATATTCTTTTAAATATGGTTTTAATCCATGCTTGATTTATTTTTGCAGCCTTAATTTAATCAAATTGATAGGATATTTGGCCCTGTTCCTTCATAGGAAAGCACACAAATTCTATAGTGGCTTTATCAAAAGCTAAGTCATGAAATTTCATTAAAATCTGTAGTTAATAAAGTCCTTATTCACTCTATTAGGCATTTAGTCTCCAGAAAGCTCTTTAATTTCATAATCTCCTACCCTTAATACAATTTGTACTATTCTGGTTTGTGTATTTTTTTAGTGTTAGAATAAATTATATTTCAACGAAATATTTCTGTCAGTTGTGAATTCTTGTGACATCTTGTAACTGTTCTCATTAGTCCTTTTCCTTTGCTTCCTTATTAGTATGGTGTTACTTAATGACACCCTTAGTATATTTTCACAGAATTAAAATTAAAAAAAATTTTCTTCATATATTTGCGTAATTGTGCCAAAACATAACAAAAATACTTCAGTTATATGGCTGTCACACAGTGCTTGATTGCCTCTATCCATGGCAAACACAGATAAAAATAAAACCAGAAAGGATAATCTCTGCAGAATTCATTTCCACGAAGTGGTAAGACCGTATTTATTTAGACTATGGAGTAGGCAGGTGCCCACAATGTGCTCATGGTCCTTAACAACCAGGCACACAACTGAATAGAAAATAACACTGGACTAAGGAAACACAGAAGGGATGTGCTCAAATCTCACCTATCCTGGAGTTAAAATGCCACAAAAGCACAGACCTGGAGGTGCTCCTGGGTCCTGAAGGTCAGACATATGAACACGGCAAAAATAACAGAGCTGGGAAGAGCATGCTCATCTTGCTCCTGGTCATCCACTATTATCCTTCTTCCCGTCTGTCTGCTTCACGATACAAATGAATACTCTCCACAAAATGTGTGAGAATGTGCTGGTTATGACTCTGAGACTACCTACTAATTTCCTATCTGCATGAGACATTTTAGTCTTCAAGGATAACTGAGCCTATTTTTTCAGGAGTATATTGAATCACATGGATTCTGCAACATCGTATGTCTTATATGACCGTTAATATGAAGTAAAGACCTAACCAGCTAATGTTTGGCCAGAATTATGTTTAAAATAGCCATAAGAACTACCATCACTGAGGAAAAGAAAAATAAAAGTTTCCCCAGTCATGGAAATCATTAGGTTTGTTGTGGGCAGATCCCAACCAGCAACTGAGCACCTGCCAGCCACTTGCTCACTACTTCCCCACATCGACAGCAGGGTGGGGGAAAGAATTAGAAAAGCAAAAGTGAGAAAAAACTAGTGGGTCAAGATATAGACTGCTTAATATACGAAAGAAGAAAACGTTTTAAAAACCCCGGTGCCTAGCCAGGCCCCAAGCAACAGCTACCTTGGAAAGACCACCCCTTGGCTTTATTGCTGAGCCTTAGGCTATACAGCATAAAATAACCCTGTGGTCAGTTGGGGTCAGTTCTGCCAGCTGTGTCCCCTGCTAACCTCTTGCCCACCCCCCCAACTACTCCCTGGTGGGACAGAGTGAAAAACAAAGACCTTGACATTTTGCAAGCACTGCTTGGCAATAGCTAAAACATCACCGTGTTATCAACACTATTTTAGTGACAAATCCACAACACAGCACCACACAAGCTGCTATGAAGAAAATTAACTCCATCCCAGCCAGACACAGCACAGAGTTAAAATAAAATCTTTACTGTCGCTATTTACATTCGCCTCTTAAATTTCTATCTGCCTGCCACTGCAGTGCCTGAGTCTGTTTAGAGAAGTAAAGATCCATGAAGAAGTCTGAGAAGCAGGTAACCTGCCTCTACCAAGCTACTGCAATTTTTTTTCCCCTTTCCTCCCTGCCAGTATGAGCCTCTATTAACCATTGTAAGTGTGAGAGATCAGCCAGACTTCACGGGGCATCACTCAATCAGAAACTGGCCTTGGAATTTGACTGTAGTCGCTGAGATACAGGTCAGTATAAATGGGTTTTGACTTGTCTTTGCAGCTGCTTTCCAGAGAAAGTAATTACAAATCTCTGTAAATTTTCTGTGGGAGTGGTGATATTAAAAGAGGAATGAGACAGTTTGTTGGGATTTAAGTTCACCCAGCTGGCAGCAAAGCACCACACGGCCCCTCTCCTCCCGCAGCCCCCAGTGGGGCAGGGAGGAGAAAACATAATAAAAGGCTTGTGAGCTGAGACAGGGAGGGCTCACTTACCTATTATTGTGGCCACAGGTAAAACAGACTCAAATTGAGGAAATTAATTTATTACCAATCAAATCAGAGCAAGATAATGAGAAATAAACCCAAATCTTAAAAACACCTTCCCCACACCCCTCCCTTCTTCCCAGGCTTAACTTTACTCCCAACTTCTATACGTCCTTCCCCCAAGCAGCACAGAGGGACAGTGAATGGGGGTTATGGTCAGTTCACCATACCTTGTCTCTGCTAATCCTTCCTCCTCAGGGGAAGGAATCCTCACACTTTTTCCCTGTTCCAGCGTGGGGTCCCTCCCACAGGCTGCAGTTCTTCATGAACTGCTCCAGCACAGATCGCTTCCATGCAGTGTAGTCCTTCAGGAACAAACAGCTCCAGCACATATTTCCCTCAGAGTCACAGCCTTCTTCAGGTGTAGCCACCTGCTCTGGTGTGGGGTCCTCCACGGGCTGCAGGGGGATATTTCCTCCACTGCTAAGCTCCATGGGCTGCAGGGGGACAGCCTGCTATCTCACTGTGGGCTGAAGGAGAATCTGCTCTCACTAACCTTGGTGTCCACATGCTTGCTTCTCTTACAACACCCTCCTCTCAGGTATTCCTCCAGTTTCTTCTTCTCCCCCCCTTATTAAATATGTCATCACAGAGGCACTTTCACCATTGCTGATTGACTCAGCCTTGGCCAACAGCAGGTCTACCTTGGAGCTGGGGAAGCTTCTAGTGCCTTCTCACGGGAGCCACCTGTGAGCTCCCCCTCGCAACTAAACTCCCACCACACAAACCCAACACACACCTTCACACATGTGGCTTGTTTACACCTAAAAATGACCCACCGACTCTTCTGTTATGACGGTAGTCACATTCATCATAGTACAAACCAACAAGGCCAGGACCTTTGAGCTATGATCTCAACAGACTGATATGGCTTATGGAAAAAGAACTAAATTTATACTTACAGTACAACTTTATAAGAAATATGCACAGAAAGCAATGAGATTTGTGACAAAGGGGAATCACAGGAGAGAGATGAGGGCAGCTCTAATTTCTTTACCTATTATTACCTGACTTTGAGGCCACAAAATGATTATGTTTTTTTGTTTTCTGTTACTTTTGCTGTTACTGACTGTTAGTGAAGCTACATTTCAAGCTAGAAAATACTATTTGATTTCAGAACTTGGCTTACTCTTCCTTGCAAAACAGCCATGGCTGGTGACAGAGTACACAATGAATTATTATTCATCAGGCATGGCTTTCCCCATCATCAACCCAGAGCTGATAACAGGAAGGAGATGGCTCTTTCAGCCCTCTGGTGAAGCTCTGTGCTGATGTCCTGCCAGTGTGGCCACAACAGGTCACGCTATGATGGAGATTTGTCTGCGCCTTGCACTAAGTTGCGTAACTGTTTTAGCCGTTTGTTCCCAAGAACGGGTGCCTTTTTCAATCTTTTTTTTTCATGAATGCATTCAAAATAGTGAAACAGGAACAATGAGAGGGAAAAAAAGCACAAAGGGGAAGCATGAACATGGCAACTTTTAATTTTTAGACAGACTACACGTTTATTAATTTTCAGAAACACTCAGTGTTCCTTGGATGAGAAAGTGACCTGACATACACAAGTCTATGGGACTAGATGAGATGCATCCCAGGGTCCTGAGGGAATTGGCTGATGTAGTTGCCAAGCCACCCTCCATTATATTCAAAAAGTCCTGGCAGTCAGGTGAAGTCCCTGGTGACTGGAAGAAGGGACACATTGTACCCAATTTAAAGAAGGATAGAAAGGAGGAGCCTGGGAACTACCGACCTGTCAGCCTCACCTCTGAGCATGGGAAGATCGTGGAGCAGAAGTTCTGATAGGGCACATGGAGGACAGGGAGGTGAACAGAGACAGCCAGCATGGCTTCACCAATGGCAGGTCCTGTCTGACCAACCTAGTGGCTTTCTACAGTGGAGTACCTACATCGGTGGACAAGAGAAGAGCTATGGATGTCATCTATCTGGACTTCAGCAAGGCCTATGACATGGTTCTCCACAACATCCTCCTTGCCAAGCTGGAGAGAAATGGATTTGATGGGTGGACTGTTCAGTGGATAACGAATTGGCTGGGTGGTCACATCCAGAGAGTAGTGGGCAATGGCTTGAACTCCACATGAAGATTGGTGATAAGTGGTGTCCCTCAGGGGTCCATACGGGGACCAGTACTGTTTAATATATCTCTAAGCACATGGAAGTGAAGAAGGTTACCAGGGGGAAATCATGCTTGACTAATCTGATAGCCTTCTATGATGTTGTGACTGAATGGATAGATGCAGGGAGACAAGTGGATGTAGTCTACCTTGACCTTAGCAAGGCTTTTGACACATTCTCCCATAACATTCTCATGAGCAAGATCAGGAATTGTAGAAGAATGGACAGTGAGATGGATAAAGAACTGGCTACACAATAGAGCCCAAAGAGTGGTGATCAATGGTGCAGAGTCCAGCTGGAGACCTGTAACTAGTGG